>BJCM01080208.1:0-22269 GCA_018326385.1 Flaveria bidentis
GTGCTATCGTTGAGATTGGCAATGAGGTGAGCAACCCTATGGTTGCAACAGACTCGGATAGCGTGCAATCGTTGGGATTGCTAATGAGGTGAGCGACCCTGTTATCGTAACAGACTCAGGAGAACGAACGTATAAAATGAACGATAGTTAACGAATGTAATGGAAGATAATAATTATGTTATCGATGTGTATGTATGTTGTATGGTCATGAATGAATGTAAAGCATAGTATGATTTGATAGAAAGTAAAGAAAGGTTTTAACGATAGAAAAGTATGTTTTATTATAAAACTAGAACTCACTCAACAAAGCTGACTTTTATGTGTTTCCAGTTGGTAGGTAATGATTGCTGAGGATGGCACGAGCGGCTACTCAGCTCGTTTGGGATGACACCCATTTATTTAATTCTTTTGTGATATAATGCAACAATGTATTTTGTAACTGACTGACGATGTATTATTTGGCAAAAGTTTTTATAATGAAATATGATGTCATTTTTGAATGTTTCCGCTGCAATGATTTAGTAAGATAATTAAAAATGTATGTTTTATGTGCGATGAGAATCCAACTGTAAGCGTCCTGGGAACGGGGCCTTACATGAGGCAACATTATCCATATTTGTTTAAGGAATATCAGGTTTCGGGAACAAAACCTACATAAGGGGGTGGACTTGTAACACCCGAATATTTTTTATAGAAAAGAAAGAATAAAGTGAAGAAGAAGGAAGAAACATAATTTAACCCAACTTGAGGGGTTAAATGTGTCAAAAAGGACAAAAGTTTCAAAAGTGGGGTGCAAAAGGTGATGGCCGCTCACTTTTTTCTACATATTTCCTTTCATCTGGATTGTAGAGAGAGAAAGAATCAGAGAAAGCTCTTGGGTTCGAAGAAAGAAGAGGAAAAATTCGAATTCAAGGTAAGAATTCTTGTTTTTAGAATGATCTTGACTGGCCTGTGCCTCGGTTATATGCTTTTGTCTGTTTATGTGTGTTCGGGTATGTGTTTTTGGTGGGTAATAGGTGGTTGAACTCATAGTGCAAACGTGTTTGAAGAAGTCATACTCGAAGGTTGTCTAAGGTGTGTTCTAGAACCCCCTTTTTGCATGTTTTAACTGATTTTGGGGTTGGAAATTCATGTGTGAATGTTTTTATAAATGTAGGTGTTACACCTGTATGTGTGTATGTATGTGTTTATGGGTGGGTTATGATTTTGGGTGTTCTTGATGTTGTGATGATGCCATGTTCTTGTTATAATGCGTAGAATGTTAGAAATAAGCTTAGAACAGGTTGAAATAATGATTGGAACTGATTAGAATGAATTATGGTAAGTTTGTTACCCATACTTCTGAACAATGGCCCATGCGCCTAACTATCCAGACTCCTAAGTGTTTTTCCCATGTGCCCAAAACTCATGTGCCCTAATAGTGTCCATACGCCTAGGGTTAAGCCTAGAATTGGTTAAGTGTTTCTATGCGCCTAAGTTAGGCCATGCGCCTGCATAGTGACCGAACGCCCAAATGTTGCCAAATGCCTAAGTGTTGGCCATGCGCCCGTATAGTGCCCATTCACCTAGAAATTTCCCATGCGCCTAAGTGTTCCATGCCCCTAAAAAGCCAGGCACCCACATAGTGGTCATGCACCTGCATAGTGCCCATGCGCCTAAGACATAGAATTATTTTCTGAATTTTTGGGGAAAACGTAAAGTGTAGGCTTTGACTTGTGATATTCCCGGGGGTGATGTAGGTTGACTTTATGATGTATGTTATGTAATGAATAATGATGTGATGTGTATGGTATGGTTATGATTATGTTATGTTCCTTGTTATGTATGCTTATTTTCCATGGCTTTGCGTGGTATGGTTATGAATGTAAATGAAAATATTATGTAATGTAAAGCGGAAGATAATGAAAAGAGGAACGTAATGAATGAAAGAATGCATGCATTAATGAAAGAAAAGTAAAGAAATTCCAGCAAGCCTTATATGGAGGTTCACACCCAATGAAGAGTATTAGCTTAATGGTTTGTGGGTTAGCTACCATAAAAGGATGCACACTGTGGTCTAGTCTTTATAATTGACTATATGTATGAGACCCTTGTCGCTTACCCCGGTACTGTGCTCAGGCCACCGGGCACAATGTAAGGGGTCTATTTATAAACCTTGGCCCGATACCCGCTTTATGCATGATGGTGGGGTATAGCAAATGGCATTGATCCGGAATGAAAATAAGTTAATGATGAATGTACGTAAGGTACATAAAAAAAGATAACGAATGATAACAATGACGTATGATGATGAATGAACGGAAGTTGATGAACGATGATGAAATATAATAATGCTATTATCTATGTGTATGTATGATGTATGATCACGTATGAAAGAAAAGAAAGGTTTTAAGCGAAAGTAAAGTATATTTTATTTTAAAACTAGAACTCACTTAGCAACGCTGACTTTTATGTATTTCCAGATGACATGTAATTGGTTGCTGAGGATGGCACAGACAGCTACTTGGCTTATTTTGGATGGCATCCATTTTGTATAACGATAATGTTTTTGTGATGTTATGCAAAGATTTATATGTTGTTATTAGTCAACGATGTATTGTTTTGAAAAAGCAATTATAATGATATGAAATGGTTTAAATTTATTTCGGTGCAATATTTTAGTAATGGTAAATGTAAATTATATGTTTTTATGTGCAATGATTGACAAGCTGTGAGCATCCTAGGAACGGGGCCTTACATGTTGAAGCTGCCACATAGGTATTGATAGTACTATTGGGTTGACACCCCCACCCTTATTTTTTAGTATACTAGTTAGGACTAACGATGGTCACGAATGGTCCCTAGGATGAATATGTTCCGACAAGATCTATGTGTACGCCATAGGTTTAGTTGTGAGGCTCATGTTTACATGTGATATAGCTTGCTTATAACTATATACACTTATGTCCTACCACCTGTTACACATCATCAATTTTTATTCATTATTTAAACGTACGAACTCACTAACCATGTGTTGACCTTTTGAACATATCTTTTCAAGTAGCAATAATCGAAAATAGCTATAATTAATGCCTTAGAGATGACCCTAAGGAATACATTCTAGACTTGCTCAAGCGTTTCAAATCATTGTGTTTTAGTTCAAGCTATCATTATTGGACATGTTTAGCTTTACTTGTTTCCGGGTTGTGGTATTCATAATTATTATACATGTTTGACTATGTTTATTATGGAACTGACTAAGTCTTTGTGTCGGGTGATGTCTTGAACACATTGGTTTTCAACATTTAATACATCTCCACAAACTATTAATGTGTTATAATGATCCCGGCCATTACATCCTCGTGTTTCCGCTATAAGCGAGGATGTAACACTATAGTGTTGGGGGCACAATCTTCCCATAGCGACACCGAAATAGCCATCCAGGTGGGTCAATGATTCTTTCACATGATATAGTTCTCGGTGGTTATAAATTTAAGAGTTCCATGTTGTGATGGTGTTTTCAGACGGTGTCAATTGTTAATGGCGTAGATTATAAGAAGTAAGGTAAATCGTTGATAGTTAATTACTCCGAGGAGATATAAATTCTTTTATAATGTTAAACTTAAATAAGCTAGGAAGCCAGCAAATGCCTCACATGTCCTATGTTGTGAATCTTTACTAAGTATGGATCATTATTTATGACTGATGATTTTATTTTTTTATTATACTTATACTAAAAAAGAAAGACCTATGGCCTTTGCAACCGGTCTCTCTCGACCTCAACATTCAATTTTTACACAATAACTCCTCGCACAACTAGGTAAAATATCACTCTGGCCCTCTTAGAAACGAGTCAGGTCTAAAATATTTACACCTCGAGATGGTCTACATTTCAATGTTTGTATACGTTTTGAAATAAGTTTTAATGAGTCGGTTCAAATATAAAATATTTCCGTACTTATTTTTTTGTGAGATTTTGTGTATATTATTATCAACATAGTTAAGAGATTTTGTTTCATCATCCGAGTATGTTTAAATGAGTTTGAGAGATAAAACTTGTGTGCATAGATTGTGTCAAAGAAGTTGACAAAGAAAAGATATATGGTCATAATATCATAAAAATATGATACAAGAGTTTACTATCAGATTTGGTATTAACATATAGATTTAGAAATAAAATCATTCTACAGAATTGTTTAGTTATAAATTGAGATCTTTAAGAATAAAATATGGCAACTCGCTTCACTAGCATAAATCTACACATTTATCTCACATAATTTTTTTTCTCATCGCTTCCTTCCAACATAAAACCATGAATATTTACATCTTTCACATGATTTGAGTGTTGTTTGAATATGAAAAAAAGTAAATGAGTACTTGAAAAAAACAAAAAAATGAAAAGCTATTAACTAAAGTAAGATTTCATTACTAAACTAAAGTGAAACTAAGCAATAATCATTAATAAAAAAATAGATCTAAGTAAAAAAATTGATGTCACAACTAAATGAAAAAAACAAGATGTCAAGATTGGATATGTAACTTCTTAACATATGCTCCCGGGGACACGATCATGGTTGTGGAAGACTTCTTCACAATACATATATGTTCATTTACTTCTGGATCTTCTTTAAAGGTTGGAAGCTCAATTGGAGTGATTGTATTGTATTGACAGAATTTTCAAAAATATAATAGATCTAATCAATAAGTTATGTGTATTTAAAGGTATTATTTATTTTTAAAAATGTAAAAGTAGTTATGAGAAATGCTTGTTTAAAAACAACATGCTTGGCTTGATCATCTAGCCGCTCACCATACTACAACGGTACCAGTGGCGGAGCTTGAACTATCTCGTCAAAAATTAATAAATTTTTTTAAGGGGGGCGAACTCGATATTTATATAAAAATTTACATTACCGGGTCAAAAATTTACACTTTCGGGCTAAAATTTAACACTACGGACGAAAAAATATGGCCCCCCCTTGATGCTCCGCCCCTGAACGGTACCGCATGGGGTGGGATGGTGTTCATGTATGGTATCGATCATCTAAATAACCATCTTAATGAGGTTCCAAAATCACACCCTCCTACGTAATGTTGGGTTATCGAGCATTTTTTTAAAAGAGGAGTGGAAAGAAATGAAATAAAACTAGAGAATATTAGTGTTCCTAAGTTCTTTGATACAAGAAATTGAAAAGAAGAGATAGGAAAATATTTTAACATTCTATCATCTTAATTTTTCTGTCAAATAGACAAAGTAATCCAATATAAATAAGCTTCCCACCTAACATTCCATCCTATCATTATTTCTTTTTCTTTTATTTAAATTCTTGAATACAAAATTACATTATATCTTTATCTTCCCATCCCATTATTTTCTATCCTTGAAATACATTTTTGTTCTTTTCATGAAGTTATTAAACACCTGAAAATAATGTAAGGGTAGAGGGGGTGTCATCTTTCACATCTCTCCCATCCATAACACACGTTCTCATAAAAATCAATTTGACATCAATGTTTTTATCACTTCCTGAATTTTCTTTTTTCAGTAAACCTTTGAAACAATCCATCTAATCTCTAAACCTTCTTAGGTAGTGCATTTTTGTTATACATTGAATAAGCATTAATATGGCATCATCAGGGTAATCATCTAGATCATCCCCTCCACACGGTCGTACCATCATAGGTGAAGCTTCTATAGAGTCTGGGTTTTTTTGTCAGTATTGTTAGTTTTGGCTTATTAGTTTAAATTTCCAGTCTGGTAGTGAGAATTTTTTAATAAATATGGAGTTTGCTAAACCCCCTTCTAAAATTGTTTTCCTTTGCCCCTGTCCCCATAAGTTATTGTTCAAGCTCCACCACTACATACCCATGTATACGTTTCAATCCTCTTTCGCGTGCACACCTACCCCTCTAAGTATTAATTGCATTTTATAAATGGTAAACTAGACGGTAGGATGAAATATAAAGAAGAAAAGATTAGAGTTTAAGAAAAAAGAATTACAAAAACTTCATAGATAAAACCATAGCTAATGTTATGTTAGTATGTTAAAACTTGTAACTTAAATTTCCATTAGCTAATGTATAAGATCCAGAAATATGAATGATTACGGTAGCACGTTTATCCCAGCTAAAAAATTACCAAGTTACCCAGCATGAACAAATTAAGATTAAAGGGGGAATGGGTCAAGTTTTGCTCCACGCATCTTCCATATCTTGAGAGATGCCTTAACAATGATTCCAGTGCCATTGTTGAATAAAAACACTTTGGTTGCATCGTAAATTGCCTTCGTAGGGTACACTCTTGATGTGATCACTATTCTTCCTCCTTGTGCAAAGCTTTCTACGATTGAGTGATCCACCTGCATTCGTCAATTTTCCTTAGAGAATATATACACCCACATGTTTAATATACAACCAATTCTAAATAATAATAATTTATAAGGCATAAATACTTGTAAGTAATCCTCAACATAGTTAGAGAGAGATATAAGGAGATGTAGTTACATAACCACCTTGTACATAATGTAGTTACATAACCACCTTGTACATAATGTAGTTACATAACCACCTTGTACATAATGTAGTTACATAACCACCTTGTACATAATAATTAAAACAATGTATACCAATGTTTATGTAGTTCTTATATTTACTTACTTAGAATTAGTTTTATATTAAACGACACACTGTTAATACAAAACCAAATTTTACTAGAATACCGCAGACAAAGTGCATCAGAGAGTGCAAGAGAGTTTGATGTGTGGTTATACAACACAATTAAACCATTAATTCTAGTGGTTTTGGTTGGTGGCTACTTAAAATGATTGTTTAGCAAACAACCCAATGTATGTGTGCACGCATGTGTGTGTATTCGTACATATTTATTTGTGCATAGATAAGAGTTTCTAGGGCTTTAGATTTATATTTTCTTTCATATTTTGTAGTTTAATTGATAAATTAAGTTTAGGGATCTCACATACCAATAACCTCATGTTGTAGTTTTCACCATTGAGTACAGGAACAATGCTTCCATATACCATTTTTCCGACATCTAAATGCTTTGATGATCTACATAAATTTGTATCCCATAAAGAAGTTTTTAAGAGTTAGATAAGTAAAACAAATCATATAAGAACAAAAAAGGACAAAACTAAAATCAACCTTGATTCATCAGCACAAAAATAAGTTCTTGATGTACCATCTATGTTCTTGGCAATGTAGAAATAAATAGGGGTTAGTTCTGAAAGTGTTGCATCAGCTAGGACCACAACACCAAAAGGTCCCAAAACACCCCTCGTGGCTGAACCCCCGCTTGTGGTGCAGTTGAACATATCAGCTTCTATAGTTTCACCCAACAAAGCTTCGTCTATCTCAAATGAGGCACTTATGTCCAACTATAACCATTGTATATCAAATGAAAGTTAATTACATAATAACCATGTCTTATTTTCATCATTGATTATCATCAATAGTGGTGGATCTAGAAATTTTCATCATGGGGTTGAAAATAGATTTGGTGAAAACACTTCCATCAACTTTTAGCAAAGTTCAATCTTTTTACACCTAGGAAATTTCAATCTTCTTACACCTAATGATTACATTGAAATTCTTAAGAAAGTAACACAAGACTATAACATATATTTTACCTCTGACGCGGAGCTAACATCTAGCGGAATAAGTGATCCAGGCCGCAACTCAACGTCTTTGAATTCATCACACTTCTCATATCGTAATGTATTTATTTCCTCAACCGGCCATTGTATCAAGTTGCTTTGTGTCTTCCGGTCAAACAACACGGTTCTTGGAACATTCTGTAAATGTTTTAAGTAAACTAACACTGATTATTACAAATATCTTTTGTACTAATCTTAAATTACCACAATTATTAGTAAAACTAAAAATAACTAAATCCTGTTTATATGTGTAAGGGAATGTTACAATACAAAATTCATTTTTTAGACAAAGCAAATGATGTTTATTACGCAAGAAGAAATATCAGTTGTGTAAAATCATCGTACAGGGATGAAAATATCGCTTAAGATTAAAATTATCATTCAAGAGTAAGATCAGTATGCAAGGAGTATTCTCATGTGATAATTTCACACAATGCATAATCCTTCTTGCAGAATAAACTTCGTACACTTTGTAGTTTAAACTTCAACTACGACCAATACATGTGTGTGTTTCTAATTACATAGCTAAGTTATATATTTTTTCATACTATATCTTACCATCATATTTGCCCATCCTTTCTTTAGGTCATTGTGCTGAGGATCTGTTTCTCCAACGTAGCCCCATAAGACTCGTCTCTTCTTACTCGGGTCATAAAATGTCTTTGATGCATAAAACTTCCCATAATCATATCTCAACCCAATACCCACATCCATTTCTGGATCATCCGGATACCATTTATCCTTCACAGGGTCATACGTCCCGATTGCATACCAGTCATGTCTATCTTCATCCCCACTTTGCTTCAACACATACTTAACACCCAAATGATGATTTGACATATCCAACCCGACTCTATCCATCATGGATACCGGGTAAAGATCCACACATTCCCACATACCCGTACCCGGAACTGAATGGAGCACCTCATCCAACAATTCAAAATGGGTGAAATTTGTGGTATGGTAAACTAAGGCACAACCTATGGTATTGTTGTGCTTCGACCCCATAACCATTCGATACTTCCCATCCGGTCCGATCCAAAGACTTGAGGGGTCCCGGAAGTCTTTACGACCGACACCGAAGGGAGGGTAAAGGATGGGATTTTGTGTGTATTTGACCCATTTGATTAGAAAAGGATCTGAAGAATTGACGGGGTATGCAAGGCATTGAAGTTGAGAGAGATCATGGGCATTACCTGTGTAGAACATCATGATTTGACCGTTAGGGAGGACAGTGGCAGAGCCGGTCATTACGCCTTTGATGTCATACCAGTGATCAGGAACCATGGCTATAGGGAGGTGGAACCAGTTGATGAGATCTTTGGAGACTGCATGTCCCCATGTGATATTGCCCCATATTGCTGAATTTGGGTTGTATTGATAGAATAAATGGTACCAACCCAAATGATATAATGGACCTGCATTTTCATCCCAATTATTAAAAAATGAAAAAAAAAATATTTATCACAATATTATAAATGTAAATTATTGTTTTTAAAGTTATTTGATTGATTTTTGTCTTTCTAGGGCAAGATAATTATATAAAGTTTATGTGTTGTACAAAATGTTTGAAGTTTATCATACAAGAAAAATTCACAGTTCGCCTAAAATTATCATGTAACAAATAGGTGATAATTACACGAAAAACATAATTCTTCTTCTGAAATATTTCTTATGCTTTGTACGCGAAATGAGGTTTGTTGTTAATTTCCACTATCTTTCCATATGTGTAATGTTTGGTCTATGGCTTGTAATTTTTAATAACAAAGTAACTATTGATACAATGTATTAATTTATCTTTCATTAAATTTATAACATCTAATTGTATGTAAAAGCAATCAAAATTATGTACCTTTGGTTACATATATTTTAATTCTAATAACAATAAATTATTTAATCAAACTAATTCCATAATTTTCATACAACTAATTGCATCTCAACCTTACAGTCCAATGCTATTCATTTCTATGCTGCTTCAACACCATCTTTAAACACAAATTCGTTTAACCTTCTGATTATTAATCCAATACTAATCATTATTATTGTCAACGGTTTGTTTAAAATTCGGATTTAAATTTATTTTTAAATTTAAATTGGTCGTATTACGTAAAATTATCATTAAAGAAAACACATTTAAACCATGCTTCTTCCGACCTTAATATATTTAGCTTAGTTATTAGTTTATATAAATAAAACAAAATAGATATAATGACATTGTCATTTTCTAACATGTTAATATCACCTCCATCTATGCTCCATATATGATTATTCATAAATATTGTAAAAAAAGAATTTATTTTCAAATGGGTTTTCTTTATAGATGCGCATTTGAAACTATATCAATCAATTACATTTTTTTAAATAAATAAATTATATCTTTATAAATATTTTGATGAGATTTAATATTTAATAAATACAAATTACCTTCTAACTTATCATTTTTAAAAATAAAGTACTTTTCAAAAGGTATAAAAAGAGATTTATGAATAATTAATAATACTTATCTTTTTTTCCTATATTATTTTTTATAATTAGATATGTTTGTTGCATATAATTATTACTTGTGTACACGGGTTAACAACATCATATTCATTTTTAATACAATAACACATATTATGTAACATTATTATATCATGTTGTATCATATCATATGTCATTATATTATATTACATTACATTATTATATCACATTACATTTTACATGTTCAAATATTGTTCAAGTAATGAAACGTTAACAAAAGAAACGTTATAATTTTTGTAAAAGTTAACGCTTATCTAATATGTTTGATACATCATTACGGGTGAATTTTATATTAATTATTTTTTTGTTTTAAGGGTATTCTTATCGTATAACTTGTTCTTTTAATTAACATTGGTATATATATGAAGTGCTTTTCATATGTTTTTAATAATACAAGTTGAATTCATCCTATTTATCAAAACATAAACGGATTATCATAAACAAAGCCTTTTCATTGGAAAAATACTTACCATTAGGATCTGGAGAACATCAGCAAATCACCCATCGAAAGATGCGAAAACCATGACAAAGAAATTCATAAAACATAAGCCAGTGAATAACTTTACTTTAGAACAAAATATAAATTAATAAAATAAATGACTGAATGAGAGTCGTTTAATTTAAATAGTATTTAAAAAGAGACAATTAAAATTATGTAAACACTTGTATATATGATTTTAACTACGATACAAACACGATTATGTAAACACTTCATACAAGTGTACGTTTATACGACTTTTATCAATTAAATTTGATGCGTACCGCTGATGAAATTCTTATCGGGTTGAAAGTGGTAAATGGGTCGTTGCCATTTTACACTATCATCAGCTCTAACCACCTTCTTATCCGGCCATTCCACTCTAATTGAAGAGCGTTCAATCTCAGTCTCCGGCAAGGCTGAAATAATTGTTCTGAAAGATGATTGCAGGTGACCTTGAGGCTTTTGCAGTTGGTTGTAAGTTACAGCGGTCAAAGATGATAGGGCTAGAATGTAGATAAATATACCAGCAAAGATCTTTCGGGAGGATGATCGGCCCATTGGAAATCCAGTGGATTCGGGCCGTCTTTCAAGGTCATTGTAAGCAACGAGAGGGGTGATGAAGGAGAAAGCCATGGTGATCAATCTGGTTTGGACACGGGACAAACTCGAGGGTTATGTTGCCAATATTTTAAAACAGATGAGTTTTGATAAATACATGCATAGTATTTTATAGTGACATTGAAGTTTTGATTTTAGTGGGAGATACGAGTCCAATGTAATAATAACATTAAATTGAGAAGATATATTCCACATAGGGTTAATAATACTTCAATGCTTATTATTTTTTTTAACTGTTATTAAAAGTTTAACAAAGATGATTTCCGTAAATGTCATGAAACTCATGATCAAAGTTATATTTTGTAAACCATAAATTGTTTATAAAGTTTAGTTTATTATGTTTGTAAACATTGCAAATATATATATATATATATATATATATATATATATAATACTAGTAGTGTGCCCGAACAAAATGCAGCAGGTGCAACACTTTTAATTGAAGTGCTTATCTCCGGTAAATTTTGTATTCATATAATATTTTTTACAGCTACAATGTAATTTTTTTACTCCAAAATTGTTTAAATTTAGTATCATCATTGTGTTGCATACACGTTATAAATGTTACACATGTCTAGCGTCTAATAATTTACTATTTAAGTTATGAAGTAGGTAAAGAAACCCATAATGCAACAAAATAACACATGAAATTTTTTTTTCAAATCTTGAAACATAAAAGCTTAAACGTAGAAGCATAGTTGCGAACTACTTGCATGATAAGATAAATTCAGTCGTAAACCTCATGGAGTTTGATAATCTTTATCTTATATTGTTTGACGACCATTCATCATCAACAAGGGGACCTAGGAATATCTTTAACTTCATTATATGTGGCTGCAACATCTTTGATACTCATATTATGTGTGAGCATCTTTAACATAACTAATATAAAATTTAACTACCAGTGTAAACAAATAACTATTGAAATCTTCAAGTATTTTAGTAAAATAAATTAAAAGTTTGAACTCTACTCAAAGTTATAACCAATCCGTATCTTTAGCAACTTAATGAGCTAGCTTTCTTTCTTTCTAGCTTAGTAAGACATTGTTGTGTCTTTCAATGAGCTTTTCTTATATAGACTTGAAACAAATTTAAAAAATTTAAAGCAATTAGTATTAATAGAATAAAATTACGAATACACACAAATATATTTATTCTGAAATATACATTTTATAATTAACTTTTTGAACCATGCTCACCATACGTTGACCGGCCTCCCAAGGTAAATATGGTCCTCATTATCTTCTCTAGTTTATGGTGTTGTCACGCCATGAAGAGGATCACGAGCTCGCTGATTGAAGTCCTCTCTCGCAAACATTGACCTGCAATGAAGCAGAGATGACTAAATGACATGAATTATGAAATATAACTTGTACTTGTTAAAAGGTATATTTTCACAATACCATGTATTCCCTAATTCAACAAAGATACACATTGATTTTTCTTTTCTGTTTTCTTGTAGAAAACAACTTGGTAATTCAACATATGCCTTAACAAAAATAACTTTAAAAAAATGTTTTTCTTTTTTTAGGCTTTTTGTATTTATGTAATGTTAGCCATAAAGTTACTATTGTTATTTGAATTTAGATTTTTAGGCGAAGAGTTTCATAACTTTGTTTATGTAGAATATTTCACATTCATTCACATCCATCAATAGTGAACACTACAAATCTATAGTAAAAAAATTTCAAACTATTCAAGAGCAAATCATCAATCAAAATATAGTTAAGTTCAACTTAAGCACATAAACCCTTAGTAAAGCAAATTCATTTAAATTAAAAAGCAATGCCAATTAAAGACAACCCAGAGATCAGTTTAAACAAATGACCTTTACTTAAATTATTTGTAGTAACTAAGCAATTTTACTTCAGTAAACTCACTTTCCCATCTATATGAACTCTAGCTTAAAACTACAATAAATCAAAACTCTAATATCAAAGTTGAGCCACATATGGTCCACTGACTTAATCGAAAGTGATCACCAAAACTTTGAATTTAAGATAATTTTATAAACAACTATGATAAGCCCATTCATATTATTAAACCCAATCTAAACCATTCATTTGGATAACTTCTCGTTTCTTAACATGTGCCACGTGAATTTGAATTTTTCTATGGTTGAGAAGAAAAATGAAAAATCAAGTTTGCAGAAATATACATACCTTGCTGAGATCATAGAGCATTTTATATAAACCCTTCACGAAAGATGACGATTATTAAAATAAATAATGACAGAATAAAATGGAAATTAATGAAATATATAGTTCATTAAACAATAATTGATCTAAAAACTCAATACTATAATTAATACTTTTATAGGATTGGGCTTTTACTTCTTTGGTAGAAACCTTGGATATCCATGATGGAAGCAAGAAAAGAGGTATTGTTGACCATGATCCACCTATGTCCACCAATGTTAAGAATAATTAGGAATTGACTTCAAAATTGATGGTTTAGATATGAATATTTTTTTTACCCATCAAACTGAATAATAACATAATTTTGAACATTTTTAAAAGAACAGTCAAAACCCAACAATTAAGGTTTAGTTGAAAAGAACATTATATAATAAAATATAGAAAAAATTTAAACCCAAATCTTGGTTCCTGCTTCCCGGCGCGTTCATGTACCTAATGAATCAAAATCGCAGGGGAAGTGTGGCCTTGCCCTTGCAAAGTCCACCACAAAGTTATATTATCAAAACAATTGGTAATTTTTTTATTGACGGTTTACCCAAATCGATCTTTTATACTCATAATGAGTGAAAATTGTTCTAGAATATTACCTGCGAATCAAACTCTCATTGTTTAGGCCTTGATTTTAATAAAATAGCTATTGTAAGCGTTGGAAATTTAAACTATATATCAAAACACCGGCTCGAGTTCGGCTAGTGAAAAGCTCGAGCTAGCTCGTGGCTCGTTCGAGCCGACTCGATTTAATTTTTTTCTTATTAATTTATATGAAAACACAAAAAATATATATTATGGTTTTTACCTTTAGTTAGGTTCTACGTACTTAGTGGAACAAAGATTATTATTTTGAATATAAACAATTTACTATTAAGTTATACATTTTTTTAGTGATATGCTTAATATTTTTAAAAAGAATCCATTTTTATTATAAAAAACATTTTTAAAACCCTAATATAAAAATAATAATCATAATAATAGTAGCAGTAATAACAATAATTATTATTATACAATGTAAGTATATATATATATATATTATATGCACCGAGTCACGAGCAAAGCCAACAAACCGAGCCACTAACCGAGCTCGAATCAAGCTAACCCTTGCTCGAGTTTGGCTCATTTAGAATTTGAGTGCCGGGGCGACTCTTTTACATATGAGCTTTTCTCGAGCCGAGCTTTATTTGAGCTTTTCTCGCGCTTCGAGCGAACTTTTTGTACAACCCTAGTCGGAACATAAGTTAGTAATGTAATGGCAAATAAAGGAAAACATTCAACTGATGTCTAAGATTAAAGACTATCCCTAATACCTTGCGATTAGAAACAGACCGACGCAAAATCAAAACAAGGTAAAATTAGATGAAGATGTACAACTCATGACTAAAAGAGTTAGATACTAATTTAATGATTTCAGACCATAATTAACTTAAAACTTATTATACCTTGCAATTCCAAATCCAAGTTCACCTAACGACTTAGTTTCTTCATGCGCATATATTGTCCATTCACATAATTGTTTCTCCTAAATACATTCAATGATCATATGCTACCAACAGGTTCACTTTTACATAAACACTAAATCTGTAGAATTTGATGGCACAAAGAAATTCGTTTGTTTCAATTGATTTCTTGATGATGAATTACAATCAAATAATGAAATAGGAAAAGATAAACCAAAATAATATAAAATCCTATACTCCCTCTCAAGATGGAGCATGTAGATCTTTAATGCCCATCTTGTTGAGTAAGGAATGGAGCTGCTGAGTTCCAAGACCTTTAGTGAGCAAATCTGCAATTTGTAGTTTACTATCAATAGGCATGGGCACGATCTCTTTAGATTCGACACGTTCACGGACGAAAAAACAATCCATTTCAACATGTTTTGTCCGTTCATGAAAAACTAGGTTATTTGCAATATGACGAGTTGCTTGATTATCCCAAAACATTGATGTAGGAGTCGTTATGTTCACTTGTAGATCCTTGAGTAACCATCTCACCCAAAGAATTTCACTAACTATGGAAGCCATAGCTCTATATTCAGCTTCTGCTGAAGAGCGAGACACAACAGACTGTTTTTTTGTTTTCCAAGAAATGGGACAACCACCCAAAAGAAGAAGATATCCAGTTCTTGAACGTCGTCTTGTACGGACACCCAAGCCAATCAGAGTCGCAATAAGCAGTCAAAATTAGTGGTCCTTCCCGAGGAAGAAGAATGCCTTGTCCTGGTGTCCCCTTTAAATATCGCAAAACCCGATTCGCAGCCTCTAGGTGATTACGACGAGGGTCTGCAACAAACTGGCTCAACACATTGACGGAGTATGTAATATCAGGCCTGGTGGCTTGTAGATACAGTAATCGGCCCACTAAGTGGCGATACTGAGTGGCATCTATTTGGGCCTCCTCTTCTCCTTTGTCGAGCTTGATTCTTTGGTCAAATGGAAAGGCACTGGGTCGACACCCCAATATTCCACTATCCTTTAGAATATCCAAAGTCTACTTCCGTTGACTTAGAACTAATCCATCTGAAGTTTTGGCAACTTCAATGCCAAGAAAATATTTTAAGGGTCCAAGATCCTTGATACTGAATTCTTCATCAAGTTGCTTCTTTGTTTGTTGAATTTGTTCCAAATTATTTCCGACGATAATAACATCGTCTACAAAAATGAGAACATCAACATAAATACCCCCCTTTGAAATGTGAATAACGAATGGTCGGCCTTGGATTGACAAAAATTTAAGTTGAGAAGAAATTTGGTGAACTTGTGGTACCAGTTTCTTGACGTTTGTTTAAGGCCATAAAGAGATTTTTGAAGTCGACATACTCTTGTGTCATTTTCTTTTGAGAAACCTTGTGGAATCTTCATGTAAACTTCCACGTCCAAATCACCATGTAAGAAAGCATTATTCACATCTAGTTGATGAATAATCCAATCTTTCTTTGTGGCAATGGCTAACAATGTTCGGACAGTCACAAGCTTAGCCACAGGAGCAAATGTCTCATGATAATCAACTCCTTCCATTTGAGTGAAGCCTTTAGCGATAAGCCTGGCCTTGAATCTTTCAATCTCTCTGTTTGATTTATATTTTGTTTTATAAACCCATTTCGAGTCTATAGCTCTTTTTCCCTCCGGTAATTTTTCTAAGGTCCAGGTTCCGTTTTTTTCGAGGGCTTTAATTTCTCCACGCATGGCTTCTTTCCATCATTTATCCTGTGAAGCTTGTTCAAAACATCTCGGCTCATCATTGGAATTAATAATTGTTAAAAGGGCCTTATGAGAATTAGAAAACTTATCATATGAGACAAAATGAGAAATTGGATGTACCGTCGAAGCAGCTTGCTCAGACGCGGGTTGTGAGTTATCGACCGAAGGGGGAGCTTAACTATATAGTCATTTAAATGTGCAGGTTGTGACCGATTTCTTTTGACTCGAGGCTCAGATGCATCTGGAGGACTTGAAGGATCAACAATGTTAGGTTCATTTGTGGAACTAGTGGTAATAACCTGTGGGTCTGAATCTGACGCAGTAGTGGACTCGAAGTTGTCATCTTGGGCTTGTGAACCCTCTGTGACATTGTGCTCCTTTCCTTGATTGTCCTCGATGATTTGGGCCTGAGTTGGTAGATTATGATTTAGCCCACTTAGAAGCCTTGTGGGCTCATCATTATCATTACTAGCTTCATTGCCATTTGTGATTTGGAAAGGAAAATAATTTTCACAGAGTAACACATCTTTACTGATAACGATTTTCCTGGTCTCCATGTCATAAACCTTGTACCTTTTGGTTCCTCCGGGATAGCCCAAAAATACCCCAGGTCTCCCCCTCGCATCGAATTTATCTCACTTGGTGTTATTATTTATGTAGTTGGCTAAACAACCAAAAACTCTTAAATGGTTATATTTGGGCCTTTGGTTCCACACCGACTCATAAGGGGTCTTGTTTTTGATAACCTTAGAAGGAAGGCGATTTATAATATACACAGCAGTTAAAATACATTCCCCCCAAAACCTCTTTGGATCATTTCCCTCAAACCTCAATGCCCGCGCGCTTTCAAGGAGATGTCTATGTTTTCTTTCCACAACTCCATTTTGTTGGGGGGTATGTGGGCATATAGTCTCCAATAAAATCCCATTTTTGTTATAAAAATCAATCATGGAGTTAGATGTAAACTCTCCACCATTATCACACCTAACTCTTTTAGTTTGTTTTTCAAATTGGGCCTCTACCATTTTATAGAAATTCATTAAACATTCATTGGCATCACTTTTGTGTTTTATGAGGAAAACCCACACGGATCTACTGAAATCATCAACTATAGTAAGGAAAAAATTCGCCCGTGTGTACGATGGTGTTCGATATCCACCCCAAATATCACAATGAATAAGTTCAAAACAACCACTAGTTTTAATAAAACTGGTAGGGAACGATGTTCGGACATGTTTTGCCTTAATACAAGAATCACAAAAAACATTACTAAGTTTAATGGGGTTACTTTTGAGAAAATCAATATTTGAAAGCTTTCCTTCTGAAGCATGACCTAATCTTTTGTGCCATGTATCCACTGTAGTCATCAGGGCTCTTCTATTTCCTTTGGCCATCTTCATACAATACAACCCCCCTCGGAATTCACCCGCTCCAATCAAGCTCCTCGTACGTAACCCCTGTATGACAAAAAAATAGGAAAAAACGTTAGAACACATTGTAGTTCTTTGCTCAATCGGCTAACTGAGAGAGATTGCATTTAAAATTCGAAACATAAAGAACTCCTTTTATTTTAACTCCCCCTGCAAGTGTAGACTCGCCCTTTCCTTCAAAAGAAATGGCGTCACCGTTCGGTATTACAACCGGAGCTTCACAGGAGGTTCTTTTAGTGTTTTCAATAAGTTCAGGTTCATGAGCTATGTACTCGGTGCATCTCGAATCCATAACCCATGTATCGTCTCCTTTACCTGCTATGTTTGCTTCGGGTTTTGCCTCGGCGCCGCTACTTGATCCTGAAAAAAACTTTACGAATGATTGATATTGTTCGTCACTTAAGCCGGGTATAGGACTATTTCTTGTTTCAGAACATGCAGCCTTTGGTTTTGCTTTGTATCCTTTCTTTCCGGGCCACCAATCTGGATATCCAACCAATTTGAAGCATTGTTCACGTTTGTGACCATCTCTTCCAAAAAAAGTGCTATGGTCATTTTCTTTTCCTTCCCTTCATTGCTTTGTATATTTCTCCTTAGACTGATTAGTATTGCCCTCTTGTTTTTGGAAAGCCTTAAACGCGGCTGACTCGGGGGCCACCCGGTTTTCATTTGATATCGCTCTTTGTCTTTCGTCTTCAGCCACCATGTGATACACGACCCCTAAGGTAGGAGTTGGTTTTGTTTCCAAGAGTTGAGTTTTAATCACAGTAAAATCTTTATCTAGCCCCATAAGAAATTCATAGAGTCGCTCATTTTCAAGATGTTGCATAACTTTCTTATCCAGTTCACATGTACACTTGTTACATGAACAACGAGGAAAGGATTGGGTGGCTTCATCCCATAGGGATCGAAGTCGGGTATAATATGTCGAAACCGTAGCGCCCTCTTGTCTGGTGGCAGCTATTTTCTGCCTCAATTCGTAACCTCTTGGAGCGCTTTCCTTCCCGAACCTTTCGTGTAAATCCGACCATATCTCTAATGATGTGGTCGCGTATTTTACGCTATCACGTATGTTCTTTTCCATGGCTGTAGTAAGCCATCCTTTTATCATTGCATCGCTCCGCATCCATGGCTTATATTCAGGGACGTTTTTTCTGGCTTTACGATTGTTCCATCAACAAAGTCTATTTTGTTCTTGGCAAAGAGAAAGTTTGTCATCTCTTGTGACCAATCGGCATAGTTGCTATCCGTAAGGACATCGTTTACGTGAAGTTGTTTTGGGAAATCCGAAGGATGAAGATAGTATGGTGAATCATGATTGATCACAACACTAGAGCTTCCTTCGGTATCCTTTGGGTTTTTATCTCTGACCATCCTCTAAAATGGCTTGAATGAAAATTGTATCGAGGGTTTCAGAACCGCTCTGATACCATGTAGAATTTGATGGCATAGAGAAATTCGTTTGTTTCAATTGATCTCTTGATGATGAATTACAATCAAATAATGAGAATAAATAAACCTACCAAAGAGCTAAACAAGAAAACAGAATATATGGTAGGACGATGGAATAGGAAAAGATAAGCCAAAATAATATAAAATCCTATAAAATCGTCATCTATTCATCTTTTATTATATCACGTTTCAACCTGACATTTTAATCAAACATCTCAATTTTATACAAAGTAAATGTAATAGTTTTAGTTTCAAATAATACTTTGAAGGCATAGCATTTTCAACCTATCAAGCTCATATTTTGGAACCTATAAATGCATCAAAACATAAACAAATTGAAAAAAGACCAATACTTAAATTTAGGCTCGGACGTCATGAGGTTCAGCCAGTTCGATCAGCTTATGTTTCTTTCACTAACTACCACTACTGGTTCAGCCGGTTCCAGTCCGGGTTTGATGTGTTGGCATGTTGCTCACCATAATTGAAAGCATGTAAATAGAACCTGTATTTTTCCAATTAATAAAACAAGATATATGTTCATAGTACTTGCATTTCTTTTTTGATTGAGAGACATACAAGTTATCCACATACTATAAGTTAGAAATTGACTTTAGAACATTTTTAAGTAGAGGAAACATACTTGTAAAGAATACTTACTGTGAGTAGACAGTTGAAAAGAATGCTTACTATGAGTAGAGAGCTGCAACAAAGGCTTTCTATGAACAGAAAGCTACAAAAACTTTGTTGCCACATTATTTCATAGTTTATACGATTTCTTATTGGTGTTAAAGCATCTACACAAATGAAATCAAATTGCAAAAGATAATAAAACAAGAACCTAAATCAAATTCACAGAGGATAATATAACAAAAACTTAAATTAAATCAAGAAAAACCAAAAAACCTCACATTAGGAATAACCTAGAGAATAAAAAAGAAGAATAAGAACAGAGAAGAATACATAGAGAAGAATACATAGAGAAGAATACATAGAGAAGAATATATAGAGAAGAAGAATAGAGGAGAACATGAACAACCTATAGGGACGGGGATAGAGAAGGTAGTGTGAATGCTCTAAGATTCTTCACCCAAAACAAAAAAAAAACAACAAATAAAGCTACCGGAGAAGAAGAAATAGAGAAAAGAAAGTAGGAGGGGGAGTTTGAGATGGTCGGTCGATCTATCTCCCATCTCTGTTGAAAATCAGAATAAGAACAAGGTGATCGGTGGGTTACTGACGATGTGGTTTTCAAATTGGTGGAAAGTCATGGGGTACTAACGATCGGTGGGTTATTTATACACTGGAAACAAAAACAAATCAGATAAGTAAGGAGATTAAATAAGGTTTTAGTTTCAAACTTTGACTATATATTTAAATAATAACATTTGAATTTTAAATTTCTGTAAAGTTGTTACAAAATACAATAGAAAACGTAAATAAAAAGATAAAACATTTTCAGTTTTAGGCAAAAACAATAACAATACAAAAAAAACTAACAATTTGAAATAAATTTAGAGATCAATGTGTAAATAGACTTAAAATCCCAGTTTTTTTAATAATGTTAAAATGATACAACTACACTTATTAAATAGATATTTTGAGTTGTACATTGTGTATCAAAACTATAAATTTTTTAACTTTGGTCGGAATCCTTCGTTCGTGCATTATAATATACTAAGTATATTTTTATGACTAAATACTATTTAAATTAAGTATTATTTTTATTTAAATATTTAACCATATAATTTATATATATCTTTATTTTTATAATAACTAGAATACTAATATTTTTCAAGGGACGTATTATAAGTTTAAGAATTTAAATATTTATCTATATCTTTATAGTAAAAGTGAAAGAAGGATATAATAGTAATTTTACATATGGATTAAGATACTCATATGATAATTAATGCTTAAAATTTAAATTAACCATTTTATTCCATTTATGCCCTTACAAAAATTTATAACATATTATACTTATAATATAAATTTTAAATCATATACACGTGGCAAAACAAAATAATCATTTTCTTTAAATGTCATTCATTTATTACAATTGTGTATAAATCCCTCTTCCATTTTTCATTGTTGGTTGTTAAAAACTTAATAACAATCAAGATGGTAATTAGTTGTGATAATTTCTCCATTAACTTTCTCTGTTTTATCCAAATCACGATAGAAAGTTGCCTCTAATGATCATAAAATTCTAACCTACATTTATAAAATGAAAGCCTCCTAAAATCAAGTTAATAAGTGATTTCCGATCACAAATACCACCCAAGTTTTACTAATTTTGTTGGGATATTATAGTTGTACTAAAATATTTTGTAATATACGTAACTATTATCCTTTATTTAAAATTTCAAATAATTATATTTTGATTTTTTAATTTACAGCATACCGCATAATGAATAAAACGAAATCCCAAAAAATCACACAAAAGCCATATGTTGGAGTCTTGAAGATTGGCTTTTAGTTTTTAGTTTTTGTTTTTGTCATATTTGTAGAGATTAATGAAGAGGCTGATGCAACCTAAACATCTTAAGTCTATCCTGCATGCTGCATAAGTGCGTTAAAGAAGAAACTTAAGAAGTTTCACACATGAAACATAAAATACTCTAAGTGTGAAATCTTCCGAAGCCAAGACCAATATCTTCCAAAGCCAAACATGAAGTCTTCCGAAGCCTCAGAGACAAAGTCTTCCGAAGCTTCAAGTTCATGAAG
>BJCM01080209.1:0-12578 GCA_018326385.1 Flaveria bidentis
CTAACTTATAACCATTGACATGAATTGCTACTTGTAAACATATATATATATATATATATATATATATATATATATATATATATATATATATATGTATGTATGTATGTATGTATGTTCAACCCATAGGAACTCACCAACTTTCAAAGTTGACCCTTTATTTTTAACATGTTTCAGGTTTACTTTTTGAAGATCTCTTCATGCTCATATAGGACTTAGACTTAGTTAATTGAAAGACTTATGTTGTTGTGTATATCTTGTTTGTGTTGTATTTACTTTATTGTCTTGTAATGTTCAATAAAAATGATATTTAATATTATTGCAACTTATTTAGTTCCATGTGCTATGAACAATCGTTTCACATTCGTCCGCCTCGATGATTCCGCCGTCGGTCGGGTTGTGACACTAGCCACCACCCAACATCCACAAGCACCCAAACCTAGATTTGAACCCTAATTGAATGGTCACAAGATCTAAACCGGTGAACCCAAACCTAGATCTAAAACAACATTGAATCCTCAAACACCTACCATCTGAACCCTAATTGAATCGTCGGTGGTGGGGGGAATCGCCAGTGGTGATGAAGCGGAAGTGATGATGGTGGTGGTTGGTGGTCGTCGATGGTTGGTGGTGGTGAGGGTTGTTAGTGGTAGTGGGGGTTGGCGGTGGTCGTGACGGTTAGCAGTGGTGGAGGTGAGATGATGTTCAGGCGACAGTGATGGTGGCGGCGGCTGGTGGTCGTCGTTGGTTGGTGCTGGTGAGAGTCGCTGGTGGTGGGAGTCGCCGGTGGTGGTGGGGGTTAGCGGTGGTGGTGGTGAGATTATGTTTAGGATGTGGATGTTGGGTGGGGGGCGACGTTGGTGGCGGCCTACGTTGGTGGTGATCGACATTGGTGGTTGTCGGCGTTGGTGATGGCCATGGTTGTAGGTGGTTGTTAGCATCTATGGGGTATTAGAATATTATATATACACATATAATATTTAAGTAAATTATAGAAGTAATCCCTTACCTAAATTATATAATCAGTCCCTTAAATGTAAAATTACTATAATGCCCTTAAACCTAACATAATAATTAACAGAAGTTAATGTTAATACCCAAATTCGTTACAAATTAAAACTGTAAAACCCAAACGTGTTATTATTTTTGCTTAGTACTCAAATCTGTTACTTTGAATAAACCTTATTAACTATTTATGTAATAAACTGTATTTAATATATTAAAATTTCAGTTTTTAGAAAATATGTAAGTCTTTGGGTTAAGATGGAATATATGCAATTCTTCACTCTTAAATCTGTGCACATATATAAAGTGGTCACCTCTGCATCTATGATATGTCCGGTGATGAAAAATGTCACAACCTATTATTATTCACAAGCTACAGTCGGAATCACACGTCGCCGATGCTCTTGCAACCTATATCGCCGATCTTTCTGCTAAATTCATCGCCGCTAACGGCTACTTTTCCGTCGTACTCTCCGGCGGTACCTTAATCGATACTCTAAGGTATAGTGATCGTTGTTGATTCACCCTTTAATTGCCGAACGAATGTTGGAAAAAACTAGTGATCGTTGTTGATGTTATGTCTCGTTTGATGAAATTGATTTCAATTTGATAGGAAATTGGTGGAGCCTCCGTTTGTTAGCTCTGTTGATTGGTCGAAATGGTTGATTTTCTTTTTGGATGAACGTGTTGTTCCTCTTGATCATCCGGATTCCAATTACAAGCTTGCTTATGATGGATTTCTCAGTAAGGTAATTTTGGGGTTTATGCTGTTTTTTTAGGGTTTTAGAGCCTACAGAGGTTTAGGGCTTTTGGGGTTGTGCTCAGGAGTTCTGTCTAAATTCCATTTGAAATTAATTGTAGCTGAAGTTGAAGCAAGTTCAAACTGTGAAACTTCAATTTTGTATAGCTAACTAAGCAAAATGATTAGCTACTTTGATGATATTATTAATTTAGGAGACATCTGGTGGTGTAACCCTATCAAAGGTTGTGATAAAATTGTATTCAACTAATCTATTCAGCTACTGGATTTTAATTTGTGAGCTGATTCGGGTCTTATTTGAATTCAAGGCATGATGGAATACAATTTCCTTTGTTGATAATGCTATTATTCATTTATTCATTATTCCACTTTCATATATTGAAGGAAACAAGCAAATTGATCCTAATGAGATGTGAAACTATGATGTTAGGTGCCAATACCCAAATCTAATGTATATCCCATTAAGGAAAGATTATCACCTGAGGAAGCAGCAGAGGAATACGAGCAGCGGCTGAAACATTTGGTAGCAAACGGGACCCTAAAAGCATCACCAGCCACAGGGTTTGCTAAATTTGATCTGATGTTAGTTGGAATGGGTCCAGACGGACATGTGGCGTCTCTCTTCTGCTGGCATTTTGAACGGTTTGAGAAGAAGAAATGGGTCACTTTTATAAAAGATTCGCCTAAA
This sequence comes from Flaveria bidentis, assembly GCA_018326385.1. Taxonomy (NCBI): domain Eukaryota; kingdom Viridiplantae; phylum Streptophyta; class Magnoliopsida; order Asterales; family Asteraceae; genus Flaveria; species Flaveria bidentis. Next base: position 2,451 of record BJCM01080209.1, read on the forward strand.
CCGCCACCTGCTAGGATCACTTTCACTTTCCCTTTGATCAATTCTGCAGACGAGATAGCGATGGTGGTGACTGGAGAAGATGCAGCGGATGCAGTGAAGGTGGCATTGGGTGAACATGCTTCTTATGGTTACCCATTGCCTGTGCAGAAGGTTTCTCCTGAAGGAAATCTCACATGGTTCTTGGACAATGAGGCTACTTCAGAACTCAAATAAAACAACAGGTGCATGTTAATATGTTTTACTATGTTTAATAATCCTAGGTGTATCATCACACCACCTTTGTTGTTTTGTTTGCTTTAGTTTATGTAATGTTTCAACATTTTTAATATAAAATCAAAGTCTGTAAGCTTGTCTTGGTTCTAGGTAATTATTAAGTATCAAATTAACTAAAACTTTGATACAAAAAGCTAGTTAGGCGGATTAGGAAGCATGTGAAACGTTAAAAATTCTTTAATAAATTCAAATTTGATGGTCTCATATCATCCGATGTTCTCTCCATGTAAGTTATATATATAAACCACCTTAACCAAAGAACTTCATATGATGTCTAAGCATGTATTAAGTTTTGTATTAAATCCTGTTAAAAACATGTTTGGATGACCCATATCTGTATTTAGTCTTTTGGGCATCCTTTGGTTGTGGATTCATGATCTGGCTTTGAAGAATTTTGTAGTCTTAAATGTTATCAATAATAATAATCAAAATATGATCCCCTTTAAAAATAATATAAGAACAGCTGAACAGGTGTCAAGGCCATATAACCCTTCTTATCTCTTTTAGATTGAATACTTTATTTTACTATAACCTTACCCTGAATATCATCGGTGGTTTTGAGAATTTATGTCTTATTAGTTTCCGTCTCCAAAAATGAATCATTTAAATTAATAACTATTTGGGCGCATTTGATTTTGTGGTAAACTTAAACTAAGGTTTTTTAACGACTCCTACTGTTATGTATACTTTAACTCTTGAAATTAATAAAAAAAACAAAAATCCAAGATGAGATGAATGTTAATTATGTTTTTTTTTCAATGGCAAGGTACAACAAGCATCTATGTTGATTATATGTTTTACATTTTATAGCAAATTGACTTTATTTTGAACTCCTTTGTCGTGCTCATTCCAAAATTAGTTTACACTACTTGAAGAACCAATACTTAAAGTTGAATTACCTAAATTATAAGGGATTATGTATCAAAACAAGTACAATTTATAATAGTGAAGGAATAATTTTTGATAATACCTAATAAAAGTGGTTATATTCACTTTTATAATTCATAAACCAGTCAACCAATTCATTTTCACTCAGGGTTCACTATGACGAGTTTCATGAATGATAGTCTAAGCTGATCAAGCTCATCTTTCACCACCTTCATGATAGGCCTTTTCTTTCCCTCGAGCTCGATGCAGTCTTTTGCAAGCTCGGCGACACATCTAAAATATGCTCATTGGTTCCATCTTTCTTCACTTGATCATCTAGGATTTGCATCAAGCAACCCATTTCCAGTGTAGAAACAAGAAACAATGCCAAACCCAAGTCACTTTTTGTTCCATCGTTCGAAAACACTTTTCTAGCTGTTAGTAGCTCTACAAGAACCATACCAAAGCTATAAACATCATACCAAAGCTATAAACATCACTCTTTTCTGTCAAAATCCCTGATCGAAAGTACTCGGGATCTATATACCCAAGTGTTCCATGCACCAATGTTTGTATGTGAGTCTGGTCCATTGGAATGAACCTTGAGATCCCAAAATCAGAAACTTTAGCGGTGTAGTAATCATCTAAAAGAATATTTGATGATTTAATATCTCTATGAATGATTTGTGTAGTTGAATGGATATAAGCTATGGCTTCTGCAGTCTGTGAGGCTATGTTTAGGCGTTTTTCGAATCTTACGGAAGATGCATAATCTTTTTTCATGCAGGTGGTGGAACACAGTTTTATTCGTTACAAACTCATAAACAAGAAGAGGAATTTGTGTTTCAAGGCAACAACCTAAGACTCTAAGAGTTTGACAATATGTGGGTGACTTATTTCTCACAACATGATCACCTCATTTATAAATTGCTCTATCTGATTATTAGTAACCGACTTAGCTGTTTTAATAGAAACCATTGTTTTATTCTCTAACATACCTTTATAAATTGTACGATAGCCTCCTGGACCTATGACATTGGTTTTGTGAAAGTTATTGGTTGCTTTTTCTAAAACACTTGCTGTAAAAATCTTAGCCATGTGAGAGGATTGTTTAGATTCAAAAAGAACTTTCTGTAAAATTAAGCCACCATTTTTCTTGAAACACATCTCCTTGCTCTTTACAATCCTCCTTTGTTTAAGTGCAGTGTATAGTATAAGTGTTGACATAATTGAAGCCACAATGCCCATGATGATTCCTGCCAATCGATAGAACTTTCTGTTAGAAAATAGTAAGTGTTGTGTATAGTATAAGTGTTGACATAATTGAAGCCATAATGCCCATGGTGATTCCTGCCAACCGATAGAACTTTCTGTTAGAAAATAGGTACCACCTCATAAAGTCATGAGGAGATCGCTAAAAGAAACTTTTTAAACGCTTTTGTATTCTGTACTCAACACAAGTTTGTCCAACCTAAATGAGTGAACTATTGTTGCTTGTATTCTTCTACTACTCTTGTCTAAGTTGTCATATCTAGAGAAATACATTGAAATGGTTATACAAGCCTATTTGTAACCATTAACCACAGTTTTGTGCTCTAAGCCCAAGGTTGGCATGCCTCACTATTATGGCTGATCTTGGTGTCAACAATATCCCAAGCTAAATATTTGAGAGTGATTTCGTGCATTGAGCAGAAAAAGGGCTGAAAGTTTCAACCTGAAACCCAAAGGGTGTTCATATTAGATGTTTTCTTTTTCTTTCACAAAATTGTGATCATCTTTATATTGGTAAGCAACTTATATTGAAACGTGAGATTGTTGGTTCATGTCTCTTTATAAAAACACACTTACACAGTGCTCACTCACATATGTATATGGATGCAGTTTGCAGAAGGAAAAACTATCTTATATTCCATAAACAAAACAAGCCTTATAGAGGCAATTAAATGCAACAAATTCGACGTAAACATGGACTCAACAGACTAACAAACCACTCCAAGGTATCGTCTGACTCAATCCTCTAATTTAACCCATTGCTAGTTTACTTGACACATTCAACACCTATAAAATACACACAAACTGCAAATCCAGATGACCCATATTCTACCGACCCACGCCTAAGGAACATGCAGACCTGTGTCCCATGAACAAACCCAAGTAACCAATAGAGATTTCATTAATTATGAAGTTTATGAGTTGAATCACAAGATCTTTAGATCTGAATGCGAGATCAACAAGAAATGAAGAAGTCGACAGAAGAAGTGCTAATCAAAAGATCTAAAGTTTTTAAACCGTTTCAAGATATACCACTATGAATGACGAAATCGTCGCAAAGTGTGGTGTCATACTAGTTAATAAACGAAGTACAACAAGTGAGTTTTTCATCAACACTTTCAAAACGGGGATATATAGATGTTGAAACATAGTCATGCATGCTGGTTACAATCAGAAAACATAACAACTCAGATAAGGTATTTGTTGTGACTTAGCAGCTTTTAAATAAGAACAACCACTTCCATGTTTTCTACCATCACTATTCTTCCCAAAGAGACACGAGCAATTGTAACTCCCCTTCGTGTCAACACATGCAGATGTCCCATATATGCAATCATGTAAAGCTCCTTCACACTCGTTGATATCTGAAAAACATTAGAAAATGTCCTCAATGGTGCATATATTTATTGAGATCATATCTTATAATAACAACTAAACACATACGACACTTACCTTGACAACCATTTAGGAGGTATGGCTTACCCTGGTACCCTGGAGCACATTGACAGTTATACCCATAGCATTCGCCGTCAATGCATACACTATTCTCCTTACAAGCATACGCCATTTTATCATCTTGTGAATGTTTACAATTATTAACTCCAATCGACCATTCAATAACTATTGGAAAAGACCGATTTAGCATGTTATCAAAATCTTTTACGTGAAATTCATATTGATCTCTCTGAGCAATAAACACTCATGAACAATGTTTGAAACTCCAATTCCCTACTTTCTTAGTGTTTCATTGTGAACGGATAAGAACATGATTTGATATGATATGAGAGATTGGTACTTGCTTGCAACCATAGTCGGTACATAAGCCATCAAATAAAATAAAGCAATTGCGCCTTGTAGTACTTGTTATTATGATGTATTCATCATCCACGGTCATGATATCAGCTCTAGTGTCGCACCCAACATAGTTAAGAGGTTCTTTGTGTTTGATAAAATGAACCATCCTGTCGAAATGATTGAGTCTAATCCGCTAAGTTTATGGGTGCTATTATAACATTCGTAGGCCATTGGGAAAACGCCATGCATAAAACCCTTTAGTGATACGTCTAAAAGTTAAAAGTAGTATTATACAACATAAGAGTAGTACAATTTACTCGAAAGTTTATGTCCAGCAGTTCTCTTCTATCCCAAATGGAAGTTATAAGGTAATTATAAGAATATGAATCTCTTGTCTTGTGTTCAAGGTGAAAAATTGTGTGCGCCCATTGATGAACTACTCATAACTCTCTTACCAATACTTAAAATGTGTTTTTTTAAATTAATATCTCAACGTTATTATTAAGGACAATCTTACAACGTTAACATCAACAATTTCTGCCAACGTTACCATAAAGAAATCTCGACAATGTGTCATGAGAATATACCTACTAGACTGATTTATATAGATAAACTTTTTAAATTAATAACTTGTGTTGGGATGTAATTCAGTTCCATATGTATTTGGGTTGTATACGGAAGCCTGCTAACTTGTTGCAAATATCATCTTAATTAATAATATACATTGGAATTAATCATATCTAACTTGAATAGTTTAGATTTTAGGATAACATTGTTGATAATGGAGGAACTCATTCGGGTATAATTAAAGGATAGCTAAAGGTCCTTATTAGTAGTTCGCGATATGGGCTAGTCGATTTAGGTTTTAACATACGTAGGAGCTCTCATTCATGGCCTATCTTTAGTCGCTGACTTCGTTAGCATTCAAGATATATGGAGTCAGTGATATAGTATGGAACATATACGTGCATACGATTGATCACAGCCGCATACAACACCAAAAGTTCAATTTTGTGGTTTCTTAAAGGTAATATTATTTTTTTCAACTTTGTTATTCTTTTAATTTATGCGTTTTTGTTGGTTCTTTGTTAAGATTTACGGTTTTGCTTGAGTGTGAGCATACGGATTATTACTAGTATCCTAATTTGATAATACTATCACAAAATATAAATGTCTTTGATACGTAATGTAGCTTAATTTGGTATCATTTGACAATACTATCATAATATATAACAATCTCTAACACCTTGTGTAGTTTAATTTGGTATAAGAGCCACCGAGCTTTTTTTACAATCATACAATTGTCGAGCGAGCCCATCTTCTCATATCGGTCATTACCGCTACAACTAGCTATCATCGTAATGTATACAATCCGTCATCATCATCATTATCGTCTAAGTTGTTCTTCATGACCGCTATATATCATTGCATATTACATATTCTCGTCGTTGCTGCTAAGGCCGACACAATGTTTGTAGGGCCTAAAGCTAAAATTCTTTTTGCGGCCCTCGTCTGTATATTATTATTAAAAACTTAAGCCTAGAACCAAAAGTATAAACAAAATTGTTTCAGTTTAGCAGAAGAACAACTTATGATTGAAAACAACTTAATTAACTAGAAAAAAAATCAATTACAAAGGATTAGATTAAATGATAAACAATCAACACTAAATTATATTAAAGAGAAAAATTAATTATGTAAGGTCCTGTTCTCGGAAAGCCTCACAGTTAGTTAATTATAGCATAAAATCATTTTAATAACGAAACAATGCAGCAGAATAAAATAATCATTCATTTAAAACTTGCAATTTATATTGTAATCATACATATGTCTTTCAAATATAATAAAAATATAGTATTTTTTCTTAAATTACAATAAAAGATTTCATAAACATGAATGTCATTCATTGTCCTCCAAGTAGCTCCCAACTTGGTGACATCCTCAACATCAGTATTTACGTACTAACTATTATACATAAAAGTCAGTTATGCTGATTGATTTCTAGTTTTAGTTAATATAAGAAAAATATAAACTTTATCCTTTTTATAATGACCATGCATACATCATAATACATAACATTTTACATCTTAATAAGCATGTTTATTATCTTTACTTCTTTTATTATCTTTCACTTCATCATGAACAAGATTACACAAAGCAAGAGCTCCCTGTTGATCGACAACGAATGTCGATCCCTGTCGGTACACATCATCATGGTAGCTAACCCCCGACAGTTGATCCATACTACAAGGCACATAGCCCGCTCGTGAATACGGATCAATCATCATACATCAGACTCACATAAGTGAAATCTATCATAGTGTTTGCAAGACTTTTCATCATCAAACAGACCTAGGGTAACATTCATTATGTTCCAATTTTTATTTATACCATCTTCAACTTTAATATATAAAACTTAGCTTATTGAGCACACAACATACCAAGTATAATCCATCATAAAAACATAACTGACCCTCCGGGGGACAGCGGGGGTTCGGGGGCGGCAGCCTCTAGCCCCTGACAGCGGGGTCCTAGGGGCAGCAACCCCTAGTGGGGTCCTAGGAGCAGCAGCCCCTAGTGGGGTCCAAGGGGCAACACCCCTGGCTAGGGGCGGCCTGCTAGGTCATCACGGAGAAATTTTATTTTTAAACATTTTGATAGCACATTTTGTTATAGAAAAATCGATATTCCTTTTAAAACCTCTTAAAATCTTGGTCATTTATAAATATATATTTAGTATGCATAATAGTCTCAAAACATGAAAAAACTTATAAATAATGGGATCTAGAACTCATCTGGATGTGGTGAGTAGCTTCTAAACTAAGCTTCTAAGCTAGGATCATAATACACTGCCTGCAGATTAGTTAACACTCAAAGAGGTTTACTTCTGCCTAAATTCGCTGCCAATTAAGTAGATCCGCTGCCACTTTCGCTGACAGTTTCATTACTAGTTTCGCATGGCAGTTTCGCTCCCAACTTCGCATGATAGTTTTGCCCAACTTTCGTCGGAATTCCATGGCTGCGAAACTACCTGCAAAACTGTAGTTTCGCAGCTTGAATATGTAATTTTGCTAGATGAGCAGACAGTTTTGCAGATCAAGGTAAAATGACGAACCAGCTCGTTTTTAACCTAAAATCGCAACTTTTTACGTCCAAATCCTTAGTTTATCATCCGTGAAGCTATATCTAAGCTTTTTACATGTTTTCATAAGTAAAAATGTGACATTTATGCGATTCTTTACAGCTTTTCAAAACCCAAAACCCTAGAATTCAGGTTTGATCAATAAAAGGGTTTAGAGGCTGATTCTTACCTGGATTTCTTGCTCCTTTCTTGTGGTTTGATGGTAAATCGTTCAAATCTTCAATCCCTTAACCTTTGAAGCTCAAAATCTTGAGTTTTCTTAACTTTCTCTCTCTACTCTCCCTCTCTCTAGAACTTGGTGGCTAGGGTTGAGAAATAAAGGAGATTGTGACCGGCTAGGTGGCTTAAAGGCTGATTATAAGCCTTTAATCCCTTAGGCTATTACCCAATAAGGATAATTTAGCCCATGATCCATTTATTTCCTTTATTAAATACCTATTAATTAAACCCATTATCATTGATAACTCGTTTTGACATTTCGGGGCGTTACAAATTACAAACAAAGATGAAAATCAAAACAGGCAACGAAAATGTAGAAGGTAAATAAACAATGGTAATTAAAGCAATTAAGCATAATAGTTAGTAAATTGTGTGATTATTACAAAAGAGAGTTTATAATTGATGAACATGAAAGGATCGTAAACAGTTGAGGAACATTTAGTAAACATTTGTAAGTCGATGTCAATGAACCATAAGAGTACCAATTCAACTAAAACTTTGATTTATAATACAAAATCATGTAAGCTTATCTTGGTTCTAAGTAATTATCAAGTACTAATTCAACTAAAACTTTAATACCATAGGAAGAATGCGAAATGTTAATCATTCTTTAATATATTCAAATTTGATGGCCACATATCATCCGATATTCCCTCCATGTAAGTTAAATAAATAAACCACTTTAACCAATGAACTTTATATGATGTCTAAATATGCTTAAGTTTTGTATTAAATCCTGTTTAAAAATGTATGGATGACCCATATATGTATTTAGACTTTTGGGCATCCTTGGTTTGTGAATCATGGTTTGGCTTCAAAGAATATTATAGTCTTAAAATGTTATTAATAATAATAATGTCCCCTTTAAAAATAATATAAGAACATGTGTTAAAGGTTATAATTCTTTTTATCTTTTTTAGATTAGAGTAAATTGTAATTTTCATACATGTGTTTTAGGGTTATTAACATGATCAATCCCAGTTTAACAGTTTGCATATCTAAGTTTACGAATGCTAACACTTTAAGTAACTCTGTTCAATTTCCGTTAAACAACCGTTAAATCTCACCCACGTGCTCCTCACGTGAGGGGCAAAACTGTCAATTCACCTAATTTATTAATCTTTTAAGAGTAAATTGCAATTTTCATACCTGTGTTTTAAGGGTGTTAACAGGATCAGCCCCCACTTAACAATTTGCATACCTGAGTTTACGAATACTAACAGTTTACGTATCTCCGTCCAATTTTCGTTAAACAATCGTTAAATATCTTCCACGTATTTATGTCATTTGGAACCTAATGAGGAATCGTTGACGGTGAAAGTGTCGAATATGTGGATGCAGTCGCCGGAGGCGGCGTAAAGGCGGCGGTTGTTGACGGCGAGGTTCCGTCAAAAGGTTTTGACAGTCTAATAATGAGGAATCGTTGACGGTGAAAGTTTCAATGAGGGAAAACGTAGGGGAGCATGTGGGGGAGATTTAACGGTAGTTTAACGAAAATTGGAATGATGTACGTAACGTGTTAGTATTCGTAAACTCAGGTATGCAAACTGTTAAGCTGGGGCTAATCCTGTTAACACCCCTAAACACAGGTATGAAAATTGCAATTTACTCTTAAAAGATTAATAAATTGGGTGAATTGATAGCTTTGCCCCTCACGTGAGGAGGAGATTTAACGGTTGTTTAACGGAAATTGGACAGAAGTACGTATAGTGTTAGCATTCGTAAATTCAGGTATGCAAACTGTTAATCTGAGGCTAATCTTGTTAACACTCCCAAAACACATGTATGAAAATTACAATTTACTCTGTAAATTAAATTCATTATTTATTATAACCTTTACCTTGTATATTATCAGTTGTTTTGAGAATTTATATCTTATTCATAAAGCTAAAAGTCCTGAGTTAGTTTCCGTCTCCAAAAACGAATCATTTAACCAAATAACTATATGATCGCACTTGATTTTGAGGTAAACTTGAATTAAGGTTTTTTTAACAACCCCTACTATTATGTATACTTTAACTCCTGAAATAAATCAAATAACTGAAAATCCAAGATGGTAGAAATGTTAGTTATGTTAATTTAATGGCAATGTACAACAAGCATCTATGTTGATTATATGGTTTACGTTATGTTAGTATCTCATGTATCACACGGGTTGAATAAATAAAATACTAAATAATTAGTAATAAAATTAAGGGCCCCGTCGAAATCATCGGCTTTCTGCCCAACGCCACGGCCATAACCCTGTTATTTAAAAATCTTTAATTTTTGAATTATAACATCATGGTTGAAGATAAATTATAATTATAATTACGTATAAGTAGTTACTTTAAGTAAATAAATAATACTTTATTTTTATTACACTTTTGTTTTATAAAACAACTATGGTTTATAAATATTTTGTTTTATGAAACATGATTTTTTATAATAAGGTTCAGTATATTCTGTATTTTATAAAACTTTAATTATAAAAAGTGTGTTTTACATAAAAATAAAATTTTAGTGTATTAAATTATATATTTTTAAATTTAAAATGGTATGAGTAATCTTAATAGTATTTA
>BJCM01080211.1:0-24687 GCA_018326385.1 Flaveria bidentis
TATATATATGTGTGTGTATATTATATATATATATATATATATATACATATATATATATATGTATATATATATATATATGTATATATATATGTATAATATATATATATATATGTTGCTACTTAAGCATATAAATTAACATAAAAAATGAAAATATTTTGGCTTAAAAATTCAACATGAATCTAAATATGAATGAGATTAAAAAATAAAAAGCCAGATGAAAATACTATCCATCTATTAATGATGTTCTCGACTTATTCATACCAGACTTTAGAGAAAATACTATTTTTTTGAACGGCCAACTAATTAGAGCACGATTACCCCCGCCCAAATGGCAAAAAGCCATCTCATACACCCGCAAGTACAGACAACGCTAGGTAGCCTAAGCCCACCAACCACCGATTTCGAGGGAAACCCGCCACCCGAAGGCCTACTGCGTAAGACCCAGCCCACCAATAACATTTTGATGTTGGTAGGACTTGAGCTCATAACCTCCACTAAAAGTCATGAGGCTACTACTCAACCAAATCGTTAGTGGTGAAGAAAATACTATTATTATATGAGTTTTCTAGAAAACAAAGTAAATTATTTGATAAATAGAGCTAGGGTCATTCAAGCCTAAAGCAGTCTAAAAACTCACGTGACCCCGCTTGCAATGAAAGATCCAATTGTATAATGAAAGTCAAATGCACAAAGAGATGCATGCTGCATAGCTTATCTAAATCAAAGAATGTTGGATACTCAAAGAGATTATCTTTCTAGTCATAAAAAATTTAAACTCATAGGATGGTGAATTTGAAGTTGAAGGATCCACGCAATAGTAGTGAAACTCGGAAGGTAAACAAGATCATCGACAAATGCTTAAAAAAAATTAGTTGATCATTTAGTTTTGGTAGCATCAACATTAAAAGGAGATTGTGATTTATTTAAAGCTAATGTTATCATTAAAACAAACCAAGCATGGAATGCTCCTAAAGAACAAAACTACTACTAATAAACAATGTTTGCTACGGATGTACTAAACTGATACCGAAGCATAAGTTTATTGTTGAAGACTTAGCTGTTGTTGCTACTCAATTTGCTACTAAGGCATACTAAAGATCAAGCTTAGTGCTAAAGTAGTTTAACTATGTATATGTTCTTAATTTTGTGTAATGCTTTATAACTAATCTTAGAATTAAAGATTAGGATTAGTAAAATTGAGTTTTCTGGAATGTGAAATCTCATGTGTAACTTTTAAAGAGAAATCCATGTAGAACCCATTATTATATGTCGTATTGTATTTCTTAGTCATTCCATCATGTAACTTTGAAAACTTTTGTAAATTTTATAATTTTTAATGAGGGCAACAAATTATGACATTTAAAAGGATTCTTTATTATTATTCATTGTATCCTCCGTTATACATGTGTTTCTATTTGATAACCGTTTTAATCGCAATTTGATGGTAAGTGCAAAAACCTAGATAGATTATTATTCCGTCAGTTCGAACTTGATTATTATTTATAAAATTATCTAATTTACTTTTTAAACTTTTAAAAACAAATAAAAGTGTTTACTAAACAAAAACTGGATCGCAATTTGCTCCTTTCTAATAACCCAAAATAAATTGAAAGCAAAGTCATTCAATCACAAAACTTGATAGAATCTTCAATGGTTGAAACTTTCAAATCTCAAGTACTTTTCTACTGTTAGATCGTTCGATCAATCATCTTGTTTCTTCAAAAAGCTAGGGCTCTTATTTTGAAGCACATTCATTTACAGAATCAATCGATCCGAGGTTTAAAGATTTTAACCACACGATCTTATAAGTTGTGTTAGGATCTTTGTTGTTACGAGTTTGTTGAGATTTATAAGTTTTATATTGTGATTTTTCATAATTTGTGTTAGGATCTTAGGGTTACGAATATGGGCGCTCTGATGTCGAAGTTTTGGTTCATGATGTTTCCTGCGAAGGAGTACAAGATCGTCGTTGTTGGATTGGATAATGCTGGGAAAACGACGACGCTTTATAAGTTGCATCTGGGTGAAGTTGTAACTACTCATCCTACTGTTGGTAGCAACGTGGAGGAGCTTGTTTATAAAAACATTCGTTTTGAGGTATTTTGACCCCTTCAATCTTAAGTTTGCAAATGATTTATGTTAAAGAAAGTAGACATGTGAAATCGATGACACATTTTTTCTGCCAATTACCATGATTTTGTGGATTGAGTTAGGAGTGGTGTGATTTCCGCAAAGCTAAGATATGTGTTTGTGGATTTGGAAGATGTTAGTGGTAGCCTGCTTCTAATGGCATGGGGCATTGCAAGATGAGTGTTAATTGTAGGCTTTTAATATATAGAAGCTATCAATAACTCATATGAATGAACAGATTGGGTTTCCAGGATCTTTATTGATGCGTACTGATGTTTTCTTTTAATTGTTGTATGATAGCGCGTTATTGTAACATGGGATAAGATGAACGTTTGAAATTCATTAAACTGGTGAGTCACACAACAGTGTGAAATGATCATACTCGACTCCTTAAGATATGAATATTGTTGATGACAAAACCATAGGTAAAAGCTTTAAGTGTATAAGAATATAAGCATTGAGGTGTTTTGGTCACTTCGATCTGCAGTCGAGCTTCAAATTGCTCAATTGAATTTGCCTTCTCGTTTTTTTCTATGTTTGGTTACAGTTATAGCTGCCACTTTAGCTATGGTGTTTATCTTTCTGCATAGATCCTAGGTTAGACGATAAATCGGTAACATCTTCATCTAACTTTACTGGATACCTTTTCGAGATGATGTTTCATTTTTATGGCTAATGACTCAATGGATGAACTAATGTGTTTGTGGATCCTCGTCTAACTTTACTAGATACCTTTTAGAGATGACGTTTTATTTTAATAGCTAATGACTCATACAGAACAGCAAATTGTGGACCTTATATCATCTTATCATTATTAGACACTATCCCATGATTATGATGCAGTGATGATTGGTTTTGCTTAGTAAAGCATGTGGGGAACGTAAGATGATAAACAAACTTTAAGGTTGAATAAACTATGTTTTTGTGGACGTGGGAGTTTAACACAGCTTGTTTTCTGGAACTTTTAGTTCATGCTTCATATAGATAGATTGATTAACGGAACTTGTGTATCTTGTGATACAAATACAATATAGTCCTCTTGGAGGAATTGTAATTTGGGTGTAACTCTTGGAATGCCCACTTGGTATATGTTGCACATTATATGTCAAAAAACAACACAAATGCTTATGATGCATAGGTAAATGTTCATTATAACTTTTCTTATGTTTGTGTTGCTGGTACCGATAAATTTATTCAGGTTTACACATGAATATTATTGTAGTTTCCTGTTTATGGTGTGTGATTAGGTCTTGTATGTATAATAGTAGATACTAGATACATTCAGGGTGTTCTATGTTTGTCCTCCTATCCAACTTCCAAGTTCTTTTTTTATCTTTTCATATATTTATTTTGATTATGAGAAATCCAACATGGTAACTAGTGGTCAAAACTCATGCTAACTAATGTTTTGAAAATCTTATATGCATAAACTCAGAAACCTTAAAATTGAAGTCAACCTAACATCCCAGATTCTAGAACAAAATCCTCAGGGAGGTCTGCCCATCAGTATATGTCCATGACAAAACTGACCTAATTATTCCAAAAAGTAAGCTGTGTTACCTATTCCTCTCTACCACTTAATGGAACACATGACTCACTCGTCTTATTTAGAACATTTCCAATGTGAGATGAGGCCGGGTGATGGAGACGGGTCCACTGCCACTTGGACTGTTGGTGGGTAGTGGGAGTGATACCATTGTGGAGGCCTGATGTGGAGACCATTATCTACATGATTGGTTGGGGACTTTCTCCTGAACCACTGGTTGCTCCTTTTTTCTAAAAGAAATTTAGTTCAAATATTTTTAAACCTTAAAAAAATCAGTATATTGTTAATTTTTTTATTTGTTAGTATAAAACTTTATATGAAATTATTTGAGTTTATTAATTTTTCAATTTTAATGAACTTTTACTAGAAATATATAAACTTCTACAGAACTTTGGCAATTCTAGTCTTTCAAACATATTTTTTTATTACTTTAATTAAATAAATTATATGAAATTTTATAACCAACTAAACAACCTTATTTTGTATTTGTAGTTTGTAAGTCTGAACTTAATGTTCCATTAATGTAGGTAGCAGTTAATGTTATACCTCAAGCTAATGTTTATGTGATTAAAGAACTGTTTTTAATGGGGTGTGATGAAAGAGAGTTGTATGAAATAATGATGTGGCAGTGAGAGTTGGATGACAGGCATTGAGCACCACTAACATTAAGGCAAATTAGTTCATGTTTAAATTTCGGTTTCTGTTTATGAACTACCTAAAGTTGTAATCACCCTCCTAGGAAAAATAATACATGTTTTGAGCCTTGTAACAGGTGTGGGATCTTGGTGGGCAAGACAGGCTGAGGACATCATGGGCGACATACTACCGTGGGACCCATGCAGTGATAGTGGTTATAGACAGCACCGACAGAGATAGGATCTCAATCATGAAGGAAGAACTGATGAGGCTTCTTCCAAATGAGGACCTGCAGAATGCAGTAATTCTGGTATTTGCAAACAAACAGGATCTTAAGGATGCAATGACTGCTGCTGAAATAACTGACGCTCTATCCCTTCATAGTATCAAAAACCATGATTGGCACATTCAACCTTGTTCTGCACTTACAGGTGACGGTCTTTATGATGGTCTCGGGTGGATTGCTCAAAGAGTTACTGGCAAGGCAACCACCTAGAATAAAGAAACAAAAACGCGCATGTTTGTTTGATTTTGAACAAATTTGAAACACAGTTTGTAATGTGTACAATTTGAATTCTATTTTATGAAAAAACAGGTTGTGTTTACTTTCAGAATTCAGCATAGCAAACACTACCTATCATGTTTGAATCAACTTCTGGCTTTTTGGAGGGATTCTCTTCTCCATTTGAAGGTTTCTTTTGATTGTACATGTTGTGTTCTCTATATTTTATAGGAGAGAAAGCGGGTGATATCAAAGGTAACAAAGCAAATTAACTTATGAGTGGTAAAACGTATGAGTCATGTTGTGTGACGGATTCAAATTGACAGCAGCTTGTAAAAAACAAGTCAGGTTGCGGTTTAGAGGCTATACTTTGTTACATTTGTTTTTATGATGATTAGCAACGAGGCAAATGGCAGTCATAAAGGGTAGTGGTGGTGTTCACGGTGATGAGTAGACAGCGCCCATGATAATTTGTAGTTAGAACATTTGAGGCTCAATTTTTTTTTAATGTGAAAACACATACCTTAATATTTATCCATCTATTGAGACTCTAAGTTGATTTTCTCTGTACCCTATGATAGGGGAACTAGCAGCAATAGTAGGTGTAATCAGGGAGCACCAAACTCAAATTCAGCAAGAATCTCACTTTTTTGTAGTACGGAGGGAGAATTGGCCCAAAAATTGGATAGGGGTCAAGCCACTATCGACTTTTTCAAGCCCTAAATTCACGTTTCTTTCTTGGTCAGAAGAAGTTGAAGTTTGAGAAAGAAGGATCAGATGCGCCTATTGTCTTAGCTTTACCGGCAGCCTAATCCGATAAGCCTAAACATGATCCAAGGAGTTCTAACAATCGGGGAAGCCTAGCACATGTAGCCAGAGAAGGCTTTGCTTCCCTAACGGCCAGAGAAGATGAACTTATTAATTTAATGAGGATGACTATTAAATGTTACTAGGTTCATTTAATTTATTTCATCAATCTGATACAAAATGATCCGACTTTACCTTTTTATCTAAGGTTTAACTTAATAAATTATAAAATTAAGAATCATATCTCTAGATTATAATGAAAAATATACAGTTTAGGTTGAAATTTATTTTATTTAATGAATAAGCCAAAATAATATATAATCTTTCCTTAAGTGTCCGAATTTGTATCCATAATAATATGTTTGCGTACATATATGATATATCCGCCACGGAGTAGAATGTCACCCAATCATTTTCTCTCCTTGTCAAAGAAGAAAACTTGGAACCCCTCTTTCGTTTAGGGTATTTAAAAATATGCTCATTTTACGCGCGCGGATCCAGATTTTTTTTCACGGGGCAGAAATTTTAAGGGTTATTTGGCTACAGCAATATAATTTATATCTTATCAATCCGGTTCGAGTCAGATGGGCGGGTCTATTCATTTACGTAAAAAATCGTAAAAATGGTTCCCAAACTCGTGAATTTGCGTATATGTATAATATAAGAAAATTCGTATCGAGACAATTATACTCATTAGTGTTGATATGTGATATTTGAAACTATTATACTCACGAAATTGGTGATATGTTCAACATATTTAGGATATATTATTATCAAATATATTTATCTTGATATAATTTTTTGTTGCTACTAATTATATGATTATTTAGAAGTGAATTCAAAAATCCATTCGATTATAGACCCATTTAGTGTGAAAATATGATTCGCCGACCTGTCGGAGATCATCAGAACCCCTTTGTAGTTTCGCTTCAAACAATGTATTTGAGATAATTTTGCTCTTTATTTAGTTTCAAGAATTTTAAGAAGGGCGATGGTAAAATTTTATGGGGGGCGATCATAATTTTCACGTATATATACCATTGAAAAAAAGATTTTAGGGTGGGCGATTGCCCCCTCCCTTGGCTGTAGGTCCGCTAGTGGTCATAATATATACCGAAACATACAACTGTCTAGTTTAAATATATATAAAAATTTTATTAAATTCATATTTTTCGAGTCATATTATATTTATAATCAAGAGGTTTAGTAGCCTCCCCTAATGATTTAGTTAAGAGATTACCTTTAAATATATTAGAGATGGAGTGTTTTTGTTTTACTTAAAAAGACATTTGTTAATGGTTATAAATAAGTTTTAAAAACATACTAAATGATGCAGAAATTACTTCTTATGCAATTAAACTTTTTGATGACTCAGCACGATCAAGCTAAAAATTTGATATTATATGCAATAATATATATTATCTTTAAAATGAGCTAGAATTAAGCTTTTTCTATTAACTTAAAAAGCTCGAGTTTGTCAAGGCTTATTTACTATCAAACTTTAATCAACTAACATTTAAAAAATCCCTTCGTTTATAAAATAGATAACACAATACAATTACTATGTTTTATTTTATTTATTCTTTTAACTAAATTTTTGGGTCACTGACCTATCTAAGACTCTAAGTTAACACACCTTAATTAAAGCTTGTACATTAATCTGTTCTCATCAATCTTATGCTTGAGAATAACATCAGAATAACTTATCTTAGATGAAAAAGTTTTGGTGTTCCAACTTAAGACATAAATTTATCATAGGTACTTGACACCAAATCCTTCACATTAATAAAAATTTTGATCCTCATCTCAAACTTTTGGGTGAGTTTCGTTGACGAATACTATATTTTACATGCTAATTTTTTTTTGTTAAACCTATTATACTGTATTATATTATTATTATTATCATATTAATTAGATTGTTCTTTTTTTTTTCTGAAAAAGAAAAGAAAAAGAAAAGAAAAAGAAAAAGAAAAAGAAAAAGAAAAAGAAAAGGAGATTATTATTTGTGTGGCTATTTTCAGTTGTGACGGGAGAAGGAAGGGAGGGGTGTTAGATTAGATTACATATTTGTAGAAAATGAAAAAGAAAAAGAAAAAGAAAAAGAAAAAGAGAGAGATAGCTTGGGGTTTGGTGGCCATGGCGATGGCAGCAATACCTGCAGCAGCTTCTTCACGCATCACCAACAACCACTTCAATGGCACCACAATCAACCACTTCAATCCACCATTCACCACTTCATCTTCTTCTTCAAGAACAAGTAGTACCCGAAGCCTGCAGATTATTAGGGCAATCAAAGAAGAAACTAAGCAGAGGCAGACTACGACTTCCTCTTCTTCTTCTTCTTCTTCTTCTTCTTCTTCTTCGCCGGATGAGATAACTCGGAAGTACGGCCTTGAAGTTGGCCTCTGGAAGGTATTCTTCTTCTTCTTCTTCTTCTCCGAATGAAATTGCTATCGATTTTGCTGTTAATGTGAGAATTTGTAGATATTTAGCTCAAAGGATGAGAAAGATGGGGATGTGAAGAAATCAAAAGGGGATCAGGCCAAAGAGCTGTTGGCGAAATACGGGGGAGCCTATCTGGCAACCTCCATCACTCTCTCCTTGATCTCCTTTTCTCTATGCTATGCACTCATTACTGCTGGTGTTGATGTCCAAGCATTGTTGCACAAGGTAATAACATACATATTCATATATGATTCTTCTATGCAATCTACCTTCTTACAATACAACTTGTAAGTTCTTCCATTTTAGCTATTTACTAGACATTAGCAACCCATGTTTGCTTTGCTTTGCTTTCACCATTAAACCCAAGTGGTGAAACTAAACTTGTTAATAATGGTTTGGATTGGTTCAGTTTAACCCCATCCGCTAATTGCTTTTAGTAGATTGCTGTTTGATGCAATTTGTATGTATCTATTGCCATGTAGGTGGGAATTTCAGCTAATGAAACTGGTGAGAAAGTGGGGACTTTTGCATTAGCATATGCAGCACATAAAGCTGCATCGCCCATAAGATTTCCGCCTACAGTAGCCCTCACCCCGATTGTTGCCAGTTGGATAGGCAAAAAAGTTGATAAAGATAACTAGTTTGTATCCTTGTGCAAGAATCATTCGCGTATGTTTCTAGTCTATGTATAAATACATTTGCTCGCAGCTTAGGGATGTTGGGATGTGTCAATAGTGTTGACATATGCTATGTTGTTTCAAGTTGTAATATCAAGATAACCAAATATTTGTCTTTGTCAAAGTCTTGCTATTTAGAAAATTAATACATTAAGAGTAAGTTACAGATTTTGTCCTTTATGTATATACCCAATTTCAGCTTGGCCTTTTATCTTTATCAACTACAGCAGACATACTAAAGAGTTTGTAACAAATTACGTCATCTACAGCACAATGTTCTAACAATCAGAACCCAAATCGGAATCACTAGATCCAACAAGTATAAGCCGGTTGTCATGATAATCAGATAATCGATCCAAAAAAGCGAATTTAGACATAACTATTATTCAAATCTGACAACTCTGTTATGATCATATGATACAAAACCTACTTGATGAAGGCTATGAAACTCAAGTATTTACAAAATATCATCTAGCGATGAAAACCCTAATTTTATTAAGCAGAAAAGTTCCATCATATATATATATTTTTCTACTTTACATTTGGTTCTCTCAAGTGGTGATGAAGATTTATAAAGTATATTACCTTTGTGTCATCCCAAACAGTCTGTCCCTGTAGGGTTTGCGTCAGGATGCACTTGCAGGGTATCTGGATCTGGTGTTTGGTGTTGTGGGGTGGTCACAACAGGCATAACGTGTTCATCTTGAAACATGCTTGTATCATTCCATTCAATGCTTGCTATGGCTCAAGGGTCAGGGCAAACAATGTTTAAAGCTAGTGGCATAAATTTCAAGCCATTTTATTAATGAATGGGCTGTTTTGTGTTTGACTATATCTCTAACAGGTCAAGCAAAAAATATAGCATACAGAAAAGGGAATAGGTTGGTGGAACTTCGCTCATATGATATTTTTTATCATTAAACATTTAGATTGTGATTGAATTAATGTTACTTTGTAATCATGCATGACACTGGTTACTTTACTTCAAAAAAAAAAAAAAACTTTAGACAAAATACGTCATCCATCAACCCAACCCAACCTGTTATGCCACTCTAATGCAACCCATTGGACTACCCATTTTGCCCACCTCTAATCAGAAAGAATGGTCTGGTGGAAAGAAACAAGAAGATATAAATACAAGGATACATTCGGTCCTCCACATGTCAGTGATGCTAACATCAGCATCTGATAAAAGCCAGTAGTCTGCATCACTCTGCAAAGACCAATGTGACACTTAGTAACCTAAATTTGTCTTGCAAGTATTGGTACAAATCATGAGTGTTCAAAGAGTGTTAAAGCTGTAAAACAAATTGGCTGGTTCAGCCAGTTTTGATTTTACACGGTTCAGCCCGCGGTATGGATTGGAAAACCAGGTTTAAGGATTTGATCAGTGCTTTACTACAAGTTTTGAATATACAAGTATATATCTAATATTCATGAACCGACCATCAATTAAAAATTAGTCTGAATAATGTTCTTGATGAAAAACAAAAAAGAATGACCCAACCCCACAAAACCATAACAGTTTTTGGTAGGTTTGGCTGGTCAAGCCAATTTGGTTTGTTGTTTCCGAAACCATACTTACCAGATTGGCCAAGAAATTTCATATAAACCGAACTGTTATGAACTGAATGTTAACTATATGTGTTCTAAAACGACACAAGCATGCTGTTTCACAAAATAAGGGCGATGACAATGTCAAAAACTTACATCAATATCTGGAACTATCTTCATGATCCCACTAACAAAGTCATCCGATGCATTTACATCTGAATATGTGTTAGTAGTGTCTGTTCTTTGCATCCCAATCTCAGATAACTCCATTGTTGTTTCTGTATTTAAATTCTCGATCATCTTTATCGTTGAAGGAGCACTTGAGTGTGCTTCGGCACGATTAATCTCCTCAAGTTTTTCTTCAAATTGACTAAAACAAACCAAAGATTGATAAAAATGGAAAATAACATAAAGAAAAAGGTGAAAGAAAAGGGTAATTACCTGACAAGGTAAACATCTATAGGGCCCATTGTGCTCCTTAGTACTATTCTGTATCTCCTTTGTGGATAGTCAACAGCCTGAAAAATGTAGAGAACAGTTGAAGTTTAACTTTAAGCATGTGTTATAATGTTAATTATATCATTTCCTTTAACATGCTCAAATTACCTCATCTGGATCTGGAACTTCCAGAGTAGTTCCATGGGGGGCTTTAATTGCAATCAATGTTTCTCCCTGAACCCAATAAAAATTATTATGAGTCTAGAGGTGGCAACTTCAACCCATTAACATGGATCAATTTGGGTTATGCTATTTCTTACAGGTCATTTGGTAAGCTACAAATTTGCTAAATATAGGGGTATGGTTTGTATTCATAAGCATGCAACCTCTTTAATAGTAACAGATATAGACACAGTTTCTGTAATCATATATAACCAACCAACCATCTAAAAAAGATATATTCTAGACAAAAAAACTGTATCAAGTCAACCCCACTTTACCAGTGCCAACACGCCCTTGCCTTGAGCCAAGCCCATTCTAAACAATTGCCCAACCCTGTCATTTGGCCAACTCTAATAGGACCCTGGATGAACTAATAGAACATACCTGGAAGCAGGGTAGGCTCTTAATATCTTCTTCAGTGACAAAAAGCCACCTAAAAAACTTAATGCATGAGTGGGTCAGTGTTAATATAAACAGACAAATGGAAAGAAGTCTTTTAATCTGAGATAATCTGCATAATTTACTTTTGGCCTATCAGGACAAAGATGTGTTGAGATGAGTTATTTTGAATTTCAATTAGTTTAGAGGAACAGAAATGCATAGATCACAGATAGGTGAAATATAGGAAACTTTACTTTTGATTATTATCATCTTCACTCAAGCCCCTTAATCTCTCTTCCATTTCTCTGTGGCGATTTAACAACGTATAAGTGTTAGCATTTCAAAAACAGCATAACAGGCCGCATGATTATCTCTATATAGATATCAACTGAATAACCTTGTTTGCTCATCTAGTTTCAGCTCCTCCACTGAAAGATTTTCGACTTCAGCCTGTCATTGAAATAAATATTAATTATTAAAAAAAGTTTAAATTACCTTAAGATAGACATTTGTCATGGATATTTCTAGTTGATGGATTAGCATGAAAATATAGTCAAAGTCATAAATATGAAAACACAAACGAATTATTTGCTAAGACATACCTGTAAACTAGTGATACTCTCATCAACCTCCCCTGTTGATCCATCAAGTCCCCTAGTTCACCAATTAACTTGTCAAAACCATGGAGGGTTGAGAATACACACTATATGATAAATATGAATCCACTTTTTGTATTGCAATACAAGAAAAAAATGTCATACTTCCACTGAATCCTATTCTTCAGCTTTTTCTCAATGAGACCAATTCCTTCCAACACATTTGTTATATCATATATCCGCCTTTTTTGTACCTGTACCAATACAACCAGTTCAGTTAACTGAATTAACTAAGTATTTGGCAAGACGGAGATGTGACTACCTCTAGCGTTTCTGCTGCTTTATTTAGATCAAGAATACCATCTTCTGCATGCTTGATAAGGTTGATAAACTTCTTTGTTAAAAGGCCTGATTTTACAAATCATGGTGAACACTTTTATACATATATGAAAGAAAATATGCTCTGCCCAAAAAATAATATTATATACATGCATATGTTATAAAAAACAAAGTTGCAGCAGTTATGCTTTACCTAAAGAGCTATCATAACGACAGGGTCCAACAGGAGTAAGATTATGCCCTGATGGAGAATCTGCATAATACACAGATCGTGTCAGAAGTCCTGTTTCAAACAAGTTACTTGTTTAAGAAGAGTTTGTATATGATGCTCACCTGCATTTGATGCAGTTTGAGATCCAGCCCTATTACACTTTCCAATTCTTGAAACTTTTTGTGCTTTTGCCACTTTCCCAGATACGGGTGTCTGTAGAGGAGTGCTAACAGCTAAAGTGTTTCCAGAAGTGGGGTTCTGATCATTAGATTCACCTTGAAATGCTGCTGCATCCCCCTTCCTCTTCAATGGCTAACAAAAAAAATTAAATGAACTTGGTTTGAGTTTACAAAAATCTTTATGAGAAAAAAAAACATCTCCTATTGATGATGTAAACACATAATAATCAACCATCTCAATGTAGAAGGTGAATAAGCAAATGAAACATGTACATATCTAAACTATGATATCTACATCACTAGATTGCCAAGCATACAAACAATTGCAGATAAATAGAAGGTGAGAAATTAATAGTTTTACAAAATGATTAAAAAAATAAAAATAATAATAACAAAAAACCCAGAAAGAAAAGTTCATGCATTGCTAGCAACTGACAATATCAGATTCCAACTCAAACAGATCTTTCATAATATAGCTTGATGATTTAAGCACCGAAGACAAGAGACTAGATTAGCTTATATTGACAAGAAGCTTCCTTGTTATGGTTATGATATTTTACCCTGGAATACACATTTTATGATAAGCAAGATGAAAGTTTTCATACTGAATAATTCCATATCTTCTACTGCTATAATATTGTAAGGAGATAAGTCATTTCCTTGGAGAGGCTACAATGACCAAATTAACTCAACAAAAAAATTATATGAGCTTTGGTCATTGCTACTAGATTAAATACCTTAACCTCTGAATCTGCTATTAGATCCAACAAACATCTCAATTCTCAGATACAAATTCACTAACATCCTATGAATCCTGTTGGCATTACCTATCCATTTTGTTCACTATAACGTTTTTCATCTTGGCCTGATCTTAGTTGGTTCAATATGCAGTTAATATTTCTTTCCTAGAGGATATAGGCATATTGCATAACTTACGATCTCACCTCTCATAAAAAAAATCCAGAGTTCGTATAATGATTCTTGTATGAAATTGCTCATGCAAGGATGATAGCAAAATCAAGGAAAACCCAATTTTGCAACAACTACTATTTACTAAATTACCCAGCACAGAGGGAATTAGTGCAGCATTGTAACTACATGGGCTAAATGATAACTGGCTTCACTATTTGAGTCGATACATTTATACGAGTTGCCAGTTTATATGCCTACAAATGTATGAGAAAAATCCACACATAAAAGATCCTGTTATGCCTTGTGATATAATGTTCGTCGATATCTTTGCTCCCTACCAAGCACATGCCCTCAAACACCAGGGTCTTTAAGTTGTGATATTCCGGTATTCTACAAAGCTACTCAACAAATGGCTTCATCCCATTACATTCAACTTCTGAGCTAGAAGCAACTGTGGATGAAACACAATAAAGTCAACTTCAAAAATATAATAAAAGTTTACTGTCCCGACTGCCAGAATAACTACACCTTTCTCTCTCTCATTCACAAAATTACAAGGATGTGGCTATGCAATCTTGTTTGAGTAGTATAACAATATCATGAATAGACTCTTGACCATTCCAAATGTTGATTCTCACTTCCAAGTTTTAGTAGAGCTATAACCCCTTAGCTTCACAGCTTCTCTTTCCCTAACATAAGCCTCATCACAAATCTATGATGTCAGTCTCTTGTTAAAAAGGTTACATGCATGTAAATTGAAAAAAGAAATCCTTCTTAATGAAACTTGATCCATTACCCTTGGACTTCTCTTGTCTTGTAAATCCACAAACTTTAATCATGTACTAAAGATTCACCATTGAGGTTCTTTAACTCAACTTATTAAGCTATATACATGTCCAGATCTCTTAGATATCTACCAACTTATACAAACCAGTTGTTGCCAAGTGAGGCGCTCAATACCTTTTCTCCAAAAGCAAATTGAATTCGAGCATATTGCCGGGGATTAGAAGCACATCAAGATAAACCAGAGTGGAATAGCTCATAAGTTACTCATAATTGCATGTAAACTGACTAATCCTAGTTAAGCAAAATTCATTTTGGTGGTCATGACTCGAGGGGTCGATCACAATGAAACTCAAAACTGCTACAAAATCCAAACCGCAGTAAAACCACCACACATCAAAATCCAAATCAAAGCCAATAACAAAAAATAGCAGTATTCGAAAATGAAAATTCAACAACCACAACATGATCAATGATCATCCTTCTCAAATCTTAATTACAAAAGACACTAAACCCGGATCAGATCTCCATGAAGAACATGTAAAATCACAAAACAAAAAACAAAAAACAAAACAAGAAGACATAGGAAAGTAGTTACGTGCGATTTGACGAGTATGGCTTCCGATTCGACATGCGCAGCAGGAGTTCCGGAGAAGCGATGGTAGTCACCGAAGGGCGGCGGCTTCATTGAGGTGAAAGGAAGCTGGCGTCTCAAATAGGAATGATTTTGATTCGGTTGCTGTTGCTGTTGCTGTTGCATGATCCGTCTGGATCGTTGACTGAATGGAAGCAGATGAGATGGAGAGGCACAAGTGATTAGGGATGCAATTGGTGGGTTTGAATTTGGGGGTTTTAAGTGTTCGACAGTGATTGAATGAATGTGTGAATAAGGCGGGAAGATGAAGGAAGAAGAAGGTGAGAGAGAGAGAGATCTGGTTGGTTGGTTGGTTGGTTGGTTGCAGAAAGAACAAGTGAAAGTGAAGATTGAAGAATCAAAGGAAAAAGCGGGAAGAGAGAGAGAGAAGAGAAGAGAAGAGAAGGAGTACGATGAAAGAGGAAATATGGTTTTCACGCTAAAATGTTAAGAATTGAATCAAAAGGTTTGGGTTTTCTTTTTGAGAGAGTTAGAGTGTTATCATACGTAATGTTAACAACCAAAGAAAATTAATTGACTTTTTAATGAGTTTAATGATTCACATCATCTCACAAAGTAACAACATAAATAACTTGATATTTTGCTTCTATGTGGAATTGAGATACATTGAACTATTCTTGCTAGTTTATTAGATTAGAGAGTTGCCCAGAAAAAAAAAGAAGAAAACCCGGTAACAGATTCATGAGTAGATATACACTTAGCATAGTTTAAGTCACCATATCCCAACAAATTAATTATTTAACTTTTCTAAATGATTCAACATTAGCCAGAGATGATTTTAAATACTTTGAGATTCTCAACCAATTTGTAAATGAGCATCGGTAGGAAAATGCATGTGTTGATTAAAAACTATGTTGTATAATAAATACCAGGTTTATTCAAAGACAGATATATCAATTTATCAACAATTTTTTTTAAATTGTTTATATTTGTTAATAAATTTTCATTTTTATCATAATTTTTAGTAATGATATAATCTTGACCAGTTAGAACATCACCACATTTACACCTTGATAACCCGAATTTGAAAGTATTTTCATACAATTTTTTTTTGAGAAAGATAAATCCCATGATCTGAATATTGATACTATATTCTCTCAAAATACTAACTTAGAACTTAGAAAACTTTTAACATAATAAAAGTTCATTCAAGTCATTTCAGTAGTTATAATTTCATCAATATGTAATAATAGCTGTTTTTTTCGTGGCTTGGGGACTTCTGCTTCGGAAGTCATTGTCTTTAATTTCTTTTAAGTTTTGAACTTCGGAAAAGAAGACTTTGTCTTCGGAAGTTGGAGTTTTTCCTTCGAAAGTTGATCTTACTCTTTATCTTCGGAAGAACTCCATATCCTTCGGAAGTTTCATACTTAGTTTCGGAAGTCCTTTGTAAGTTGTACCAAAATTGTTAAGTGTTTGGTTTTGATTGCACCAGCCTTCTTCTTGATCCAACAAACTCCCCTTACGCTGATGCTACCAAAACCTCACTTGTTTCTGCTTCTCAAAACTTTCAGCACCAAGGAAAGCAAATACTTATCTATTTCTTTGTTCTTCCCGGAAATGATGCTGAAAAAGTTTGTACAAATCATTCGTGGATAGGATATCCAGTCAGTCACTTTGAATGATATGCACCCTCTGTTGGGTCCCTCTGAAGAGATTTAGTTGACGGGAGCTACAGTCATACTCCCATCTAACTATTGGTTCCAATTCCGGGCATTCCACCATTTGTAGAAAGGCTTTGCCTTTGGTGGTTGACCTTTCCTTGTGTTCCTTCTCTCTCAGCTTCAACTCCTCTTCAATCTTGGCTTTTGCAATTAGCTTAGCAAGATGAAGGCTGCTAAGATGATTTCTGATATGAGCAGTTGTTTCGGAGTTGGAGGAATTGGAGATGGTTTCTCTGCTAACTCAGCAATGACGAATCTGCTAGAGTGTAACAGAGAAGAGGCATTCAGCCTGTTGCTTTCTCCATTCTCTCTCTTCACAACAAATTGGAGAATGGTTTCTCTGCTAACTCAGCAAAGTTGTGAGAGGCTTCATCGAACCTCCACTGGATGATTTTCTTTCTAGGCACGAGGGGCTGACTAGGAATCTTGTCCTATTTCTTTGTATCCAACAGAGTCACCAGCTTTCTTGTTATGTGGAGCAAGTTCCTCAAGAGAGAATCCTCTTGAGTTCAAAAAGGCTAGTCTTTCACTCCTTAGCATTTGATCAGCTTCCTCCTTCTTCTTCAAGTTTTCCTCTTCCAAGGCCAACCTTGCTATTTCTTCTTGTTCTTTTAGCTTTTTGGTTGCCTTTTCCAACTTAATCAGCTCTTCTAATAGTAAGAGGAGCACTTCTTCACTTCCAGCTCCCATATTAACTAGTCTGTCAATAATCTCCACTCTTTTCTTATTATTGACTACTTCCTGGTTGGCTATGGCTGCTTTACTACAAGCAGCCAGTAGTTCCCAGAAGGTAGTCTCCCTTTTCTTTGTAATTTCTCCAACCTTTCCTCCTCTAGTAGTTCTTCCATAGTCAGCTTCCTTTTTCCTTTGACATCTTCGGAAGCTTTAGACCTTGGAGGTTTTTGTGTAGAGGATGTAGGCTATTGAGTGGGTACTGGAGCTTGAGGTGATGATGGTGATTGAGATATGGGTAACTTAAGAAAGTCTTCATTGTTCACCTCAGATGCTAGTTCTAGGATTGCATCGGTGATGATTAGATCATCGGACAAGGAGAAGATTCCTTCCGCAGCTTCCTTCTCTGCTTCAGAAGATTAAAATTGTTCTTCTTCCGCAACTTTGACTTCTACTTCAGAAGTCTATGGTACTACACTCTCTATCCCAACTATCTTGGTTATTGGGCCATCAATTTCCATTTCCCCTTCGAAATTAATCTCAGGTTCCATGTAGACCTTAGGTTGACCAACTTCCTCAAAAGTGGTAGAGGGTGTATTCGACCTCTGAAGCTCTTCAGCTCTAAAGTAAGCCATAGAGATATCCGGACCTGGTTGCCACATAGAAGATCCCATGAGAAACAAGGTTAGAAACCTCTTTAGATCTTTTCGCATCCTAGGGTCCACTTGGAGGGTGACTGGAGGAGGCTCAGGGAAGACATCTAATGATTAGGAGGGATATCTTAAAGAGAGCTTTGAGATAACAGAGCTCTTGGAAACCATGGGATTTTGTCTTTGAATATTCTCCCCCTTTTTGGTAGCATCATCTTGAGAGCTAGATGAGCTAGAGGAAGAAGTCAGGGAGACTTGAATCGATACATGCTTAACAGACCTCTCAGTCTATTTCTTAGCTAGTTGAGCCCTGATATTTTCAATCTCAAGTTCTTGAGTGGCGGACCTACTTTCTAAAGACTTAACCCTGAATTCAAGGTTTGAGACTTTAGTGAGTAGGTCTGGAATGGTGAGTTTCAGACTTCCCTCATCCTTATGAGAAGAATCACGGGGAGATGAGGTAACATGCCTTATATGTTCATCCTCACCACCAGAAGTGGTTTCTTGGCTCCCTGGTTTCCCATGCGTAATGATGCCTCTTTCAGAGTTATCAAAATGCTTGGTTGCCATAGATTCAGTCTGATCAAAGTTACCACTATCCTGAGGGCCCATTGAGGCACATGCAGTAGTGGCAGTTGAATCTACATGAGTCCCCTCCACTCCAATGGGGCTTACCTTAATTTGGATATGCTGATGGGGCTAGAAATCAAAGGTCTCCTTGAGCTCAGTTGATCCTTTAATGGGCGTTGAGGATCAACTTCATTGCCGTGAAGATACATGAACTCTTCATCAGTTCTGGTTAAAAGGTCAGTGAAAGATATGACATTTATTCCTAATGACCCAGGACTTTGATCAATGTCTAATGACATTGAGCCTTTGGCGGGGTTGTTCCTTTTTGGCTGATTAGGAGAGTATAGAGACTCATCCTGAGGGATTTTGGTTTGGGCTTCGGGCTCATGGGATTGAGACTGAGGAGACTCAATGTCGATATTGAGGTCAAGAGTGAAAGAAGGTGGGACCTCAGGCTGAGTGGGAGCCTATGTTTCCACTCTAGCCTTTTTGGGTAGAACAGGGGGAACTTGTTCAATCAGAGGAGATTGAAAAGGGTTCGTTTGGGACGTCTCTGGTAGGTAAGATGGATGGGAGGAGAAGATAAATTTGACAAGGGTAGTTGCTGGTGTGTGTTCATCACCTATGGGGTTAACAGGGATGTCACTAGGAGTTATTGGCTCAATCATACCTGGAAGAAGTGCAGTATGTCTTCTAGTGAAATTGGTGGACACTCTCTTCAAAACTTTGAAGATGGTCAGCCTCATGTGAGGGACAGTCAAAGCAGCTGCACAGATAAGCTGACTTTGGTCCAACTCACAATTGACGATGTGCGGAAGGAACCTGGGATACATGAAGAATGTGTCCTTCTGGAGGTTCCCCATCAGATTTGTCAGCACAGACCTTAAGTAGTTAAAACGGAGGCTTTTCACCATTCCATGAACTAGGCACCCTAGTTCATATGGAATTTGATCCCATCCCCCAGACTTGTTGGATAAACAATGAAGGATGACATGCAGCAGGAACTTCCAGTTGTAATAGAAGTTGAACTTATAGACAGTAGACCTGCTAACATCGCCACCATAACCTATCATGGTATATGTATCATCAAGGTCGGTCTTGGGAAAATCAGTAGGAGTGCCTTCATCATGAAGCTCCAGATGCTCCTTGATGATTTGTTCAGAGATGACCAACTCCTGGCCACAAATGCTTGACCTTATAACCCTAACTTGATTTAGGGTTTCTATACGACCGTTGGCCCAAAACTCCTCCATTTGGTTAAGATAAACAGTGGGGTTTACGGTCAAGGCAGTATAGTAAGTAGATTGGGTGAGAAATGAGATAATTTCAAAGAAGTCAGCATCCCTGGATGAATCTAGAAGTGTGACTTAATTATGCTGAGGGTTTAGTGTCATTGTGAGAAAGAATAGAGGAAAACAAGTTTGAAGTTGGAGAAGGTTGAAGTGGGAAGTGCTTTAGGTAGTAAAAGTGGTAAAAAGATGGAAATGATGAGTCGGGATAATTTAAATGGGTGAAAGGGTGGTGTTGGGTGGATAAGGTGAAAAGATGGTTTGGGGAAAGATGTGACAATGGCGGCAAGGTGAAAAACCATTCAAAAGATTCCAACATCATTAAGAAAATCTTTACTTTTACTATGTGGGGCCCAAAGGTTTTTGTTACAGAGAGAAGTCTTCTTCCAAAGGTAAGAGGATTTCCGAAGGTTTTTCTCTTCCGAAGCCAAACTTATTTCCAAAGGTAAATGAATTTACTTCCGAGAATAAGAGTGTCTTCCGAAAGAAGAAGTTTTCAAGCTTCAGAAGCATTGATGATAAGCTTCCAAGACTAAAACTCTTGGGAAGATAAAACTTGAATTGAGAGAATTGCCTTCGGAAGATGATGAAAAGTTCTTCCGAGGGTAATTTTCTCTTTGGAAATACTCACACTTAGTCAAATATGAAGAAAAACTTTTGTAACAAGGCTTAGATTGACAAAAGACAAGACACATGTTATAAGGTTTTTCAAATGAGATATATTAGTCAATGTTTATCATCCTAATAGCTGTAATGGGATACTTAAATCTTTGTTCATCAAAGGCTTTGGTGTACAAATTAGCATATTGTTCATTTGAGTCAACTTTGACTATTTTAATCAGGTTTTTCTCATTAATATCTCTAATGAAATGGTACCATATACCAATGTGCTTTGTCTTGGAGTGCTTCATAGGATTTTCAGTGATGGAGATAGCACTGTTGGTGTCAATATGGATAGGAGTACTCATGAAGTTGAATCCATAATCTAGCATCTGGTTTTGAATCCATAGCAGCTGAGCACAGCAACTTGCAGCAGGAATGTATTTAGCTTCAGCAGTAGATGTAGAGACACAAGATTGCTTTTTTGCATTGCCATGAGATGATCCTTCCACCAAGAAACTGACATCCTCCTGATGTGGATTTCTTGTTGATGTAGCAACCACCATAGTCACTATCTGAGTAGCCATAGAGATTGAAGTTGGAGTTTCTAGGATACCAGAGACCAAGATTTGGTTCTCCTTTGAGGTATCTAAGAATTCTCTTGGCACCAACTAGGTGAGACACCTTTGGAGTAGACTGATATCTTGCATAGATGCAAGTAGCAAATATGATATCAGGTCTACTTGCTGTGAGATAAATCAAAGAACCAATGATTGTCCTATACTGATGTTGATCAGTATCCTCCCCCTTAGAGTCAGGACATAGATCATGGTTTTTGGGTATGGGTGTCTTGGCTGGCTTACAATCTTTCATATCAAATCTTTCTAAGATATCAGATACATGCTTAGATTGATTGATAAAGAACCCTTCCTTCATTTGCTTTACTTGAATTTCAAGGAAAAAAGTCCAGTTTTCCCATGGAACTCATTTCAAACTTCTTCTTCATGATACTCTCAAAGTCTTTACACATTTGGTCATTTGAAGAACCAAATATGATATCATCAACATAGACTTGAACGAGCAAAATTTATTTCTCAGACTTCTTGATAAAGAGAGTCTTGTCAATGGTTCCTCTAGTGTAACCATTCTTCAGGAGAAATTAAGACAGAGTCTCATACCACAGCCTAGGTGCCTGGTGCAACCCATAAAAAGCTATATCCAATTTGCACACATAGTTGGGATGCTGTGAGTCTTCAAATCCTGGAGGTTGTCACATATAGACCTCCCTATCTATATATCCATATAGAAAGGCACACTTGACATCAAGTTGGTAGACAGTAAAATTATTTGATGCAGCAAAAGCAAGGGAGATTCTAATTGCTTCAAGTCTTGTAACAGGTGCAAAGACATCAGTATAATTAATTCCTTCCTCTTGGGTGTATCCTTGAATAACCAGTTTAGCTTTATTTTTGATGATCAAACCTCTATCATCTCTCTTGTTCCTGAAAACCCATTTGGTGCCTATAGGTACTTGACCAGATGATAGTGGGCAAAGGTTCCAAACCTTTTGTCTCTTGAATTGAAGCAATTATTCTTGCATTGACTCAACCTAGCTACTATCTTTTAATGCTTCTTCTACTTTCTTGGGTTCCATCTAAGACAAAAAGCATGAGTACAAGCAGACATTCCCATGATGAGTTTGTCCCCTTGTTCTCACGCCTTTAAAGACTTCTCCAATGATGTTTTTAGGTGGATGAGTGTTGTGAATCCTTAATTTGGGAATCACTTCCAGTTGGAAAGATAGATCCAAGTTGGACATATTTTGCTCAGGAACATGAACACTTGGTCTAGCTGTTGTTTCAATGTCATTCAATGAGGACTGACTGAATGAAAGAGAAACATCATCAGCAGTAATTGACTAAGAAGTAGTATTAACAGTTGCCTATTCCTTTAGAATATTACTTCCATCAACTTGGTGTTGTATGTTATCAGCTGATGAGTTATTAGACTCACTTTGTTGATAACTTGTTGAGGCTCCACTGGTTCCTGAAATTGTCATGCTATCGGATCTACCAATGATGGGAGCTTGGGGTTCAGAGACTCTTGGAGAACTTGGAAGAGGTATGGGTAACTCAAATAGCTGGTCTTCATTAGAATCACTTTGAGTACCTGTTCCAGCTAAAACATTCTCACAAGATGGTTTAGAATACTTGGGAAACCATTCGAAGTTAAAAATATAATCAAGGCCATTCCCCTAACACAAGGAGTGTGCTCATTAACAACAATGTTGGATGATTCCTCAAATTGTTGATTTTTGATGTTATATGCAGGAACGGTTTTTGTCACTTAACACTTGGTTTTTCTCTCAAACTCACTTGTACTACACTCAGATCAGATGAAGCAGAGTCTCTCTTAAGATTTGATAATAATATAATAAGTAACAATGAACACAAAAATATAATTTTCAAGATACTTGCATAGATTGCTTCTCAACTCAAAAGTATTACAAGACTCTTACAAGCATATTATATGAGTTACAATGAGAAACTATATATAATACTACCTACAGGCGGATATACTTTGATACCACCTGGAATCCTCTAACTAAAGCAAATACTACAAAGCTATAGTTTAAGGTATCTTAGATAATGTCTTATTTAAGATATGGTAGTCATGACATGTCCATGACTTACCTTTTGTCACCAACTAAAGCTAGCAACTGTACTAACTAATAAAGGTGAACAACGAAATAAAGTATGGTCAACTATATGGCTTTTGAGAAAATGCCATGCAGTATATCAGAGGTCTGCAGCGGAGTGTCAGGACACCATACTTATGTCCACTGGTTCATAGTAGTGTCTTTCGAAGGGTATTTGGCTTCGGAAGAACAAGTTCTTCCGAAGCCACTTATACTTCGGAAGAGGCTACTTCTTCCGAGGATTGAGGACTTCTTCTTTTCTTCATACTTCGGAATTTGACATTTGATCTTTTCTTCTCAGACTCGATCTTCGGAAGTGAACACTTTGACTTCAGAAGTAGAGTTTTTCTTCAAAAGTTAATATTGCACTTTGTCTTTGGAAGAACTCTATTTCCTTCGAAAGTTCCATACTTAGCTTCGGAAGTCTTTTATTAGATGCACCAAAATAATCTAAGTGATTTGGTTTTAGTTGCACCAGTCTTCTTCTTGATCCAACAAACTCCCCCTTGGCTAATGCTACCAAAACCTCACTTGTTTCTGCTTCTTAAAACTTTCAGCACTAGGGAAAGCAGATATGTATCTGTTTCTTTGTTCTTCCCAGAAGTGGTGCTGAGAAGTTTGTACAAATCATTAGTTGATAGGAGATCCAGTATGTCACTCTGAATGATGTGCACCCTCTATTGGGTCCCTTTGAAAAGAGTTAGTTGATGGGAGTTGTAGTCATACTCCTATCTAACTATGGGTTCCAAATCAGGTCCTTCCACTATCTGTAGAAAGGTTATGCCTTTGGTGGTTGACCTTTCCTTGTCTTCCTTCTCTCTCAGTTTCAACTCCTCTTCACTCTTTGCTTTTGTGGTTAGCTCAGCAAGATGAAGGCTGCTAAGATGACTTCTGATGTGAGTAGCAGTTTTGGAGTTGGAGAGATTGGAGAATGGTTTCTCTACTAACTCAACAATGTCAAATATGTAAGAGTGTAGCAGAGAGGAGGCATTCAGCCTATTGCTTTCACCATTCTTTCTCTCCACAACAAAGTTGGTTGAGGCTTCATCAAACCTCCATTCGATGATTTTCTTTCTAGGCACAAGGGGCTGACTAGGAATCTTGTCCCCTTTCTTTGTATCCAGTAGAGTCACCAGCTTTCTTCTTAGCTTCTTCTCTTCATCGTTTAAGGAGTCAGAGTTGAGACCAAGAAGTCTAGCAACATGGTCCAGTGTTCCTCTAGGCAAATCAAGAAATTGATCTCTTGTGAGGGAACATGAAGATCCATCAACATAAGTCAGTTTGACAGAGTCTTCCTCACAAGAGATGTCGCTCAGATTTGTGCAATTTGTGAGCTTTTTCTTGATTGCCTTGAACTCTTCTAAGGAGAGATGTTTGGAAGGTTGAGGGGATGGTTTGGAAGGTTGTTGGGTAGGTTGTGGTGTTGTGGTTCTGGAGAGTGTTTTGAGTTGGAGGATGGGTAGTTTAGGTGGTTGAGGTGAGGAAGTAGGTATGGATAATGGTGTAGGTTTAGGTGTGTAGGGTTCAGTTTTGA
>BJCM01080212.1:0-23343 GCA_018326385.1 Flaveria bidentis
AAGACCATCCATGAAATTTACTATTTTTTATGATGACAGATTATAATACTCATAAACTACAATGGCTACAATTCAAGTTGTTTTTATTTGAATGACGAATTTATTTATTCTTGTGAGATTTAAATTCAAAATCAAAATCTCTAAACACATTTGCTTGTAAACAAACATTTCTACTACTAAGTCACCAACCCTAATGGTGCCTTTTGTTAAGTGACTAGTAAATGCTATTTTATGGGTGATTTTCTAGCACATAGATAAGTAATATTTTAACTGGGATCAACATAATTAAATATTTAAATATTTTAGAGATTGGTGGCACTTGTAGGAGCGAAATTTTTTTCTCTACCAACTATAACTAGATGATTTGTTTTAGGAAGAAAAAAACTTATCTTAAAAGCTAAACAAAGTTTGATGACTAGGAATTTATCAAACCCTCTTGACCCTCTCTAGTTATGCCTTTGCTTATATGTTATGTATAAATAAATGTGTTACGTCTTTTATAATATACATAACAGCTCTAAGATATAATAAGGATCATAGACGTAACACATTTATTTATACATAACATATAAGCAAAGGCATAACTAGAGAGGGTCCAGAGGGTTTGATAAATTCCTAGTCATCAACGTTGTGCCAGAGTGAAAAATTTACAAGTCTGTACTTGTTATCTTTCATTTAATTTATCAATTATTTTATTTTATGGTTTAAATCTCTTAAACGGCTTATGATCCTTATTATATCTTAGAGCTAACATGTTGCTTTAAAACTAATTAGCATTAACAATATTAGTTGAATGACTCAACTTTTAAGTAAACATAAGGGTTGAACATTATAAACTTTAATATATATTTTTTTAAAAATCACATTTAACATAGTATAGGTTGAATTGTTTTGATGAAAAGAGTTGTTATGACATTGGCATTAAATATAGATATATTAATGGAAAACCATGTGTTATAACTTTTTGAAGCATAATAGGAGCATAACGAAAAGATTTCCTATAATATTAGAGATTAAAGCTTATAACCATTTATATCTAATCTTAAAATTATTATAAAATTACAATCTTGTGTTAAGGAGATGCTTTATAGATATTAATAAAAAAATAGATAATATATATATAGATTATTATCATCATCACTACTATAAATGTATTTAGTAACTATATAGTTAAGTATTCATATAAGATAATACTTATTTATAAATTTACTTATCATTAGTATTATTATTATAATAAAATTATTTAGTCGAGTACTTAAAAAAATAATACTACATAATAACTTTAATTAATTTAAAATATTATAAATAATGTAATATTTAATATAATGAATTAAATAATCTCATATTATTAAATAATATATTAACAATATGTATTAATTTATATACTAATTATAAGAAGTTTATTAATGAGGGGGCAAAATAAGAATGATTGCATTAAGCACTTGTATCAATGTTTTGCTTAAAAAATTGTATTAGGTGTCTTAATTTTTTGTAAAATTACATTTATGTCTCAATGTTTTGCTTTATATAGTAGTAGTAGTGTGTGTGTGTGTGTGTATTGTAAATCTGTCCATCTTAAAAATATGAACCCGAAACCGTTTGTCAATTGTATAAACCCAACACATCATCCAAACTACTTCAAGCATTTTGTTGATTTAAAAATAATAAATGTGTTAACTTTATGATTTAAATTCATATTTATTTTCCATTTAATAGGTTTATAAACTTTTATATATCATTTATGAAGTTCTAATAATTATATAAAAGAAATTAGAATTTAAAATTTTTGTGAGATTTATAAAGATAAGTAAGTATATAAAGATTATTATTATTTTTCCACCTTAATAATTTAATAAATAATATTAAACAAGATTTATAGTTTTTGTAATATTTTATTAATGAATAAATGGAATAATCATTTCAAAATTTGGATTTTATAAAGTTATAGGGTTTATTCTAATTTATGAGTTTTAATTATACAATTGGAGTTAAATTGTAAAAACCCTTATAAAATTTAATAGATTATAAAGATTTTATAAAATAGAGTAAACAATTCATTTAAACTATTAAATTAGGGTGATAATAATTTTGGGGTCAAATTTGCAAATTATAAAACTTTGTTTTAAAGTTGTTACATAAAATAATAACTTTTAAAAATGGGGGAACCAAAAGTGTAACTTGGTTTAAAACAACCCAAACCGCCCCTATCCCCGTCGGACTCTCTACTTTCGGCGACCACCAAACACCCAAAAGACTCGATTAAAAACGAAATTAAACCACATCTTAACCATCTGAATCGGTTTCGAAACTTTAACCTTCATCAATTCGAACAAACCGTAAGTTCCATCGCGTTTAAACTTGAAAACGAACCCACATTCATAACATTGAAACCATTCGACATGAAACTGATCAAATAGGCACTTAAATTTAGTTGTAAATGTTCTAATCGATTTCTTAAATCAATCTTTAACCTCAATTGCATTCGAAATACTCGCCAACACCCTGTTCGGTTACCACCTTCATTTCTGAGCAACATAAAATGAAATTGATAAGGGGCTTTTGATCGGAATGACTCTCGGAATCTTTACGTGAAGTTAATTTGATTTTCAACAACGTTTGCATCTTGAAACATACTCAACCGTGGTCGCGACTGGTTCTTCATCTTGTAACATCAATTCAATCATCATTCTGGTAATTAAACCCACACACACACACTCGGTTTCACATGGGCAATCAAAGCCCTATGGTTGATTTCATGAATAGCATCAATTTGATGTTCAATTGGATTCCATTTGATTCTAGGGTTCTTGAGATTTGGGGGTTTTCATATTCAAAACTTTTAAACATTAAATGAGGATCAAAATCAAATGTGGGATAATAGCTCATGGTTAACATCATGTGCATATCCAGGGGTCCCGGGTTCGACCCTGGGCACCCTCAAATCATTTTTTTAAACCTTTCTTTTTTATAAATTACATCACAAAAATTACTATTATTCTATTAAATTAATATAAAAATTATGTTGATACTTAAATTTAATTTAGAATTTATTAATTTAATTTTTAAAAAATTGTAACAATATAATCTACTATTTTAAAACAAATAGTTTAATAATATAAAAACTTTATTAATTTTTTATGAGATTTAAATGTTATAAAAATATATAATTTACTTACAAGTTTAAATATTTATAAAAAATATTTTTAAAATCTTTATTTAATTCCTAAAACTTCTAAATCATATAATTTTTTAGTTCTTTATTTTTGAAAGTTTTTAATATTATGAAACCTTTATAATAATTACTCAAAATTTTAAAATCATTATAAATCAAACTTAAATACTTTTAAGCTATTTTGCGAATCAATTAAATAATTAATTATCTAATTAATTATTTTGATCAAGTTGTAAATAATTAATTTTTAGATTAATTATTTCCTTTCACATTATATACTCAACCATTACTTAATCAACTATTATTAATATATAAGTAATACTTATGGTTCAATTGCACTAATGATTTATTATTGTTTCAATCTTAATTATTTAATAAATTTATTCATCTTTATGAAAATAAAATATAGTTAGCTATATTATTTTATTTAACATAATTATCAAAATCCCAAATTCCAATTGAAACTCTAATTCATATTTGGTCATTAATCATATATTTATCCTAAACCTAAGACACCAAATCTTAGGTTGAATCGTGAAGAAATCGTTGGAGCAATTTTCATCTTTTTATTATTATCTTAAGTGCATCTTATATCAAGTGAGTTCTTCATGCCCTTTTTTACTTTATTTCACACCTTTTGGGATGAAACATGTTAACCTTATAAACTTACACTTGTAAACATTTTGATACTTGTAAATACACATGAAATTCATCTTTACTTTTTGTCATGGTTATTTGTAATATTGTGAGTCTTTTTTGATAGACATTATATGTTGACAATCATTAACTATTACTAGCCTAATGACGTCATAGATCTATGAGCCTTACAAGCATATTTGGTGCTAAAGCCGAGATTATTGTCGGCTCCTGATGACGTATGCTTGTTCATCATGGAAACCAAGTACACTTAGCTAATTGTTATAAACTTGTAATTGATATTCTTGGTCAAGGTTTGATTGTAGGTATATGTTATCTATAAACTTGCTTTATTCGTAACCATCGACATGAATTGCTACTTGTAAACTTTTATACATATATGTATGTTTAACCTATGAAAACTTACCAGCTTTCAAAGTTAACCCTTTATTTTTAACATGTTTCAGGATTGCTACTTGAGGAATTCTTCTTACTCATATAGGACTTAGACTTAGTTTAATTAATTATCTTATGTTGTTGTTTAATTCTTTGTTGTATTGTACTGACCTAATTGTCTAGTATTATTCAATGAAAAATGACTTTTAATATTATTTCAACTTAATTAATTCCATGAGCTATGAACAATCGTTTCACATTCGTCCGCCTCGATGATTCCGTCCTCGATTGGGGTGTGACATGTATGTATATATATATTGTCATAACCAATTAACTCACATGTAATGAACACATACACTATAATTATGTTGTAATGACAAGTGTAACAAACATTTACACCATGCTACACCACTTATGTAATAATTTCTTCTCCCCTCCTCTCATTTTCACTTTTTTACTTTTTTAACTTTTTGTATAATTTCATTTTTTTGTACAAGTTACACCATTTATTAGATCATTTTAATATTTTTAGTTTGAATATAGTCTTGTTATATTTTTTTAAATTATTTTTTGTATTTGTTGTGGACCACTTATTATACCATTGTAACGCTAATTTACAATGACGTTATGAGTTGTTATAGACCACTAGTTGGGTTGACAGTTAACACAATAAAAAAATATCACATTAGATCTCTTTCTTGTATACATATAAGATAGGGTTCAAATGAAAGTCATACTTATAAATAAAAACTGTCAAAACTTAAAATATAATTCTTGATCAAACTTAATCAATACTTAATATTGATAGTCTCATATTTGTAAATAATAGATAACTAATAGTCTTAATTAAAATCCCGGAGTATACTAGGAAATAATTTCATAACCTCCATACAATCATTATTCTTTATAATCTATTATTTTCTCTCCTAATTTCTTTTTTTTTGAACTACTCGTCTTTTTTTATTCAGGATCAATTGTATTACATATACCTAGCCCAAGTTTAATTGGTTTGGTGTTATCATGTTATGTATATGTAACCCAAGTTTAATTTATTTATAGATATAGTTACGTATATGTAACTTGCTAAGTTACATGCCAGTGATAATAAAAAAAATACCTTTATTTAAAATTCAACAAAAAAGACTGAGTTACATATATACAACTTACTCAGCTATATATATGTTGCTTATAATACTGCATATATGTAACAGAGTGAAACGTCACCATACATCAGTGTTTGTATACGTAACAACAATGATAGGGGTGCAAAGAACTGTCACTAAAACTAATTTTGAATATAAAAATTGACGATGTAACTTGTTAAACAAATTTTCTTTAATTTAATGAAAAAGATAACGACTATTTTTAGTCGATAAATAAACTAAATAAGAAGATAAATGACATTAAAATATACCAAAGTTAAAAAGAGTGTCAAAATAAATTTATGACCCGTTTAAATACTCAAAAAAATTAAGGAATTTTTTTGGTTGAGGGTGATTTTTATGGTTTTTAATTATATATATGATTTTCATTTGAATCATCAGAAAATTCACGGGTGCCTCCTTTTTAGCAGAAATTCATGCACGTTTAAGAATATCACATAGAACATCTCTAACGAAATCAAATCAGTATTTTTAAACCCGGGCAGCTTCTTGCAATGAACAACGTGCTCTCCAAAAGAATCCAAATAAGACTTGTAGCAAACTAGACATGGCTCATTAGTCAGAAACAAATGGATCATTAGTCGATCCTTAAGGATATCTCTGTATCGTTCTGCATTTTTATATTTATTTTTTTAAATGTAATATTACTCTTTATTCAATCCTTGTAATCTCAAGACTTGATCATAGTGAAAATATATTTTTATATAATTCTTGTTGATTATATGTTTGTGCAACGCTTAAACAATTACAAATGCACATTTCAACGCAAAACCGAACAACTTATCGGGACTTATATATTTTTTCAGAAAATTATTTATAAGTTTTACTTTTATGATTCATATATTAAAATATTCATTCTTAATTCTTAGTTATAGTGCAAATTAATAAATAAAATAAGTTAAGAGGTTAAAATTGAAAATTTGTATTTTCCCTCCACTCATCTCCCCAACTACTTACATTAATACCCAACCATAATTTTCATTTATAAATACTAACCCAAATCCCTCTCTAATCACTTTCATCACTCTAAACTCTCTCTTAAACTCTCTTTTAAACTCTCTTTTAAACTCTCTTTTAAACTCTCTCATTCCATCCACCAACTTCATCTTTTGCAAGAAATCTTCAAGAACAATTTGTGAGTTTTATTTATTTATTATTTATACTTTCTTTCTTACTTTTTTATTTATTTTCTTTACCACTCGGAATAACCTCTAGGACATAACCACTTAGTCATCAATGTGACACAAGTATGGTAAACCCCCATTTTTAGGTCCAAGTTGGAAATATTATACTTGATTCTTTCATACATGTTTTCTTGTCTTATTTTTAAATCTTTTACATACTAAACCAAGTCACCAACAACTTCAATGTTGGAAGACTTGTGTTGAAGTTATATTTATGAAATTTTAAGGCTTTTACACTATTATTTCATCTTTACAAAACACTAAGTGATCTACAAATCAAGAAGTAGTTGAAACCAAACCGAGCCTCCAACCAATGTTGAAAGACTTGTGTTATGGTATGAAATGGTGATGTTGAACTTTGGTTCTACAACTAATTTATCCACCATACCCCACTTGAACACTTAGTCAAACTAGTTAATTTACTTTATTACTTTCATTTATATACTTATGACTATCTAAATCATCCTTATGTGGATATTTTGTGCAATGGTAACAATCTTGAGGTTTGTGGATTAGGCTACCTCTAATGCATAACTTATATTTATATCTATATATTACTTAGTCAAAACCAAACCATAATATCAATCAACTATGGTTGAATATTATATGTTAAGGTAGATATTTTACTAATCTTATGATTCCTTATTTTTGACTTCCAATGAGTGACTAATACTCATAAAGAACATACACATACATGGTATCCAAATAAGTGTCTAAGTAGTATATACTTTTATGTACTCTCATATTTGTAATTTTCGTATACTTTCCAATTGCTAAAATTTCGAACTTTGAACCCTAAACTTACACACTTTTGTTTACCTTTTAGGGTGACTTTGGTGACTCAATCCTTTAAACTCATTCATTTATCTTTGTGGATTCTAATCGCCAAACCGTGAGTCATACTTCACCCATTTTGTTTTAAAACTATTTGGGTTGTAACATGTATCGATTATCAAATACACTCAATTATTCATTCAATCAAAATTATTTTAAAACTCAATTCATACAAACATGCTTACTTGTTATATTATTTGTGAATACATTCTAGAATACATTATCTTGCAAGCAATCTAAACCTCCCTTAACATGTATGGCGCTATAGGACTAGCACATCTGCCCTATTATGATTGGTCTATGTTAAGTTATCAATCTTTACGGTCTTGCTCACTTTTGATGCTAAGATTACACTAGTGGACACTTTGGTTTGATTATTGGCTTTGCATGCTAGCAATGTACAAACTTTAGTATACTTTACCCATGTTGAATTGAGATTTATTTACTATTATACTATGTATTCAAACTTGTATGCTCACCAACATATTCATATGTTGACCAAAATTTTATACATATTGTAAGAAATGCTTGAAGCTTTATCAAGAAACTTAATTAGATGGATTTAGAAACACACCAAATCTACTATTTTGTTATGCTTGTTTTAGACTTGTATTTCTCAAAAAAAATTTTATATTTATTTGAAGCATTGTAATGTTATGTTGATTAATGGAAATGAAATTTAATCTTAATTTATTGTCACTTTAGTCCTATGATGTCTTTGAACAATCTATCACTTCTCGCACCCCGATGTTTCCGCCATCGGTTGGGGTGTGACAATCCCGATACTTCAAAGCTGAAATATGTTATTATAGTCCTTGTATGGCGATGACCATCAGGAAATCTTGAGCATGAGGATCCTGTAGACAGTGAAACATCAACTTTTGGCGAGAAGATAAATCAGATTTTGCTCTTAAATTCTGGGTGATTCCGTTAAATACATCACTCACCAAAGCATGTTGGGCTTTAAGGGGTGTTCTTATTAGAGACATCTCTAAGATCAAAATTAGGAAGTGATGTGTGCAGATGATCTATCACACACCCGATTGGTATTGCAACCATAAAGGATGTGGTCTTACAAACTTCAAGATTGTGCCCTTAAGGTTACAAAATAATATGTGATGCATCTTGAGTTGAACATAAACCCAAACACCTAAACCAGTCAGAAGTAATGTCAGCCTCCACTAAAAATCATAAAAAAAACGGGATCCCACAAACCACAATATCCTCGATTGCCTCCCAAAGGTCCTTGTCAAAAACACGGACAACTTCCCTTACATATATAGGCTAGCATGTTCTAATACTGAAAAATATGTTTGCGATTCCCATACAAGAGCGAAGCAAAAAAAGCTTGCTTCGAGGATCTTGAGAAGTGGGAGACAACACAGTAGTTCCACAACACGAGAAATCATTCCTATAGCCAAACTACTAATGAACCCTTCTGACTAATAGCGCTCTCAAGGAGTTTCACACCAACATTGGCCTTCCAATCTTAAAAAGGAACAAACCATCCTACACCTTCACTACACTACATAACAGCTAAAAAACTTATGTTTCCTTGATGTTAAGTTCAAGGTCCATAATATCTAAGGCTTTAGTTGTCTATTTAACGTCTTTTATAATCATATGATTATCAAGGAACCAAACATGAAAGAGAAGCTCGTGACCATCCCTGATAGGCAAACAAGTGAATGCAGAACTAAGACAAAAAAGAATATGCCCAAAGGTCCTCTTATTAAACCCTAACTATGGACCAAATATGGTCATCACCTACATGTAATCCAACAAACTGCCCGTATAAAAATATACCTATAAGAAACTGGATGGGTAGTTGGATTGAACCTCATACAATAAGGCAATCCTATCTAGCAAGTTAAAGACATTGAAAAATTGACAGTAAGTATAATCAATGACCCATTCGAATAAAACTTATTTAATAACATGTTTGTGCTACTGAGCACAGTCCATGTCCCATTAGGGAATCTCACTCCAAATCAAGTCATAAACCTACCTTAGATCAACATCCTCCAAATCACACATTCGTTAATGGGTTTAATCCCATCGCCTAGTTTGACAACGATCTATTGTATTATAAACTTATGATCTATAAACTTGATAATCAAACCGAGTTTGTGATTATAAGTTCATATCATACCCGCCCAGACCAAAATAGGGTTATATCCAAATGCGTTAAATGTTTACGCTTGTGCTATACCGACACCATCTCGATAAATATTTGCAGTTGGGCCGTGAAGGCCCGTAGGGCTCTTCAGCAGCCCAACAACCTTGAACGTGTGATTGGTCGCTTCTACGGTTCAACCCCCGTGCGCCTCCAGTTTCAAGTTTCCCCAACTGAGTCACGAGTTACCGACTCAGTGACCGACGAAAGTCCGTCAACACCAAAGTCTATCTCTTAGAAGACACCTAGGGTTTTATGTCTTCATCTGGGGTGGTTTTTCTATGAATCTTTAAGGCTCT
The DNA here is from genome assembly GCA_018326385.1 of Flaveria bidentis. Classification (NCBI taxonomy): domain Eukaryota; kingdom Viridiplantae; phylum Streptophyta; class Magnoliopsida; order Asterales; family Asteraceae; genus Flaveria; species Flaveria bidentis. Next base: position 9,861 of record BJCM01080212.1, read on the forward strand.
GAAGTCGTCAATTGACACTTTGCCCCATCGATTTCAACCAACACTACTGTTTTTCATATGTAATTTGCCCCAATTTGAAGTTTTTATCGAAAATTGTCGAAGTTTTTGATGAAATACAGCGATGGATCGGAACATTTTGGTGCTGGATATAAGTTCCGATGAAGATGCTGATTGGAATGATCATGGAACAGGAGGTTGTGACGGTGGTGACGATTACAATTGGTTTGCAGAGCTTTTTGGTGAGGGGAATAATAAGGAGAGTAACGGAGATGATTCCTATGGGGTGGTGGTGGTGAGTGAGTCTGAAAAGCCTGTGAAGAAGTCGAAATTGAAGTCTGATTTAGTTGAATTGGATGATGATTGTGTGGTTCTTGATAGTGATCCTAATGAATCGGTGGAAGTTTGTGGTGATAATCGTGCCGAAGATGGTGATGATTCTGATGAGATACTTGTGGTTAGCGAAAAGGGGCAGGTTAGAATTTTGATATTATTATTATTATGCATATTTTGTTGCAGGATGTTGGTGTTGGATTTGTGTTCGTGTTAGAATTTAGATGATGAAATGTTGCTTTTAGGGTTTGGTTTGCTTGTTATGAAGTTGTTTAGGAAGAAATTGATTTGTTATAATTAGCTGCAGTGATCATGTTTATAGAAATTGTTGGTTGGATTTCTGTTAAAGGTTTGTAGTTATGTGTGCATTTGTGTGTCGTCTTTCATGTAGAAGCGCAATTGAGGCTTGTTTTGGTAGTTGATCAGATGCAAGTTTGTCGATTTATTTTGGTTTATTTGTGGGGTTAGGGTTGGGTTGATGATAAATTATAATATAGAGTGACATGGATTTAAGCATTATACATAGTTAGATATGATTCACCTAACTGTTTTTGGTTAGAAAGGATCTTTTTTTTCTGAAACCTTACTTATAATTGGCAAAATGGGCGGGGTGGTAATGGGTTTGGGTCAAGATGGATAAAGTCGTAGGTTGTGTTAAAACAAGTCGGGTTGGTTTGTTTTTCTAGATAACTAATATGTTAGATATGTTTATGAAAACTGTTATGAAAATGATGATATGTTTTTCTAGTGAACTAGTATAGGAGGTAACAAGTGTTTTGATTATGCTGTGGGTGAGGTTTAACCCGTTCAACTTGTTTTCTTTGTAGTTAAATCTTTCATTTTCACATGTTTGACCTGTTAGCCATGAAGATTGACGTATAAAAAATTTCATCCCTTTTAGCAATAGAACACACCCAATTCGACCCGTTTTCACATAAATAGCTTGGAGTTTCTGAATCTACTATCTAGATACATAAATATGTGTGACCTGATTGATTTATATGATTACTGCATTGTTAGATTTACAGGAAAAAAAAACCTTAAATTATTGCATAATGAATACAATCTATGACACTTTTGTCTCTTACTCGTTTTGTAGGTTGCATGCCGAGATTATCCTCATTCAAGGCACCTCTGTATCAAATTCCCCTTCTCCAGTACCCCAAATCAAACCCATTGTAACCAGGTAATTTCATTAAAAAGTTCATTAATTCTTGCCTTTTGACAAACAATTTGCACAATTATGATCATGCCTTATTAATCCCCGTTCGTTTTTCCAAATTTCAGTGCTACTGTTATGTTTGTGATTCGCGTGCTCCATGCGTCTATTGGGGCATTGGCACTGCAAGTACAGACCATTGTCATGCCACTGACAAAGACGAGTATTGGATACTTGAGAGGAAAAACGCTAAAAATGGTGGTAAAATTGTCCGACCCGTAACTCAGCCCCCGGTTGACCTTCACACACCGGCTCTAGCTCAACACCAAAATCCGATTCCCAACCCGGGCCGGAACTACGCACAACATGCATCAGCTAACTTTCAATACCCAAACATTCCCGGTCAATACGGAAATAACATACTCGCATCAAGAAGCAAATTGCATCCAGATTTGACATCTCAATTTATGTTTAGGGCTCACCAGAAGTATAGCCTAGGCTCTAGGCTTAATAGGCCAGTATTCAAAAGAACAGGTTCGGTTAGGGTTGCCACAACAGCCAACCAAAACCCATACAGCTCACACAGAGGCGGTTTTGGAAATATCAGTAGGCAGCAAAACTACCCGGTCAATGGAACACTATCAAGGTCAAGTAGATCTTTAGGTCCCTTACAACGAAATGCAGTCAAGACTTCTATGCAATATCCTTCACAAAGTCCAACCGTCACATCTTTAACAGTAAATCCTCAACAGTTGCTTCTCCAACCTCATGTCCCCAGTCCAAACCCGAGTTATCAGTCTCATGTAAATTCCAACTCGTTCCCCGAAACCATGCATTACCAACAACTACATCAGGTCCCATCATTGCCTTTCAGACCCCAACCGGCATCCAGTCCGCTAAGTTATACAGTGCCAGCTCAGCCAAGTTATCCTGTTTCTTCCAAAACCAGTGTAGATAGCCCGGTAGTTCCTGTTTCTGATTTTACCCATAATTCTTCACAAGGAAATCAAGCTCATAGTCTGATAGTGGATTCAGGGTTCAAAGATTGCGAGTTGGGTTGGGTTGCAGCACAAGATTCTGCCACAAGCGAATGTACAGTGTCAACAAACAATTCATCATCTGCTGCAGTCTCTGGCGGCCTAGCCGACTATCAGTATGATTGGATTTTTGATGACCAGCCTATTGAACCAGGATTCACTGACTACTCATCTGATTTGGCTTTTATAGACACAGGTCCAATTTTCGACTTTTAAGCCTTTCATCTCTATTGTTTTTTGCTTGGCAGAGGATGATGAAGCTTTCAGCATTCAACGCTTTGTTAGGATGACCAAAGGATTTGATGGCTGGTGTATGGTACTTTTTCATTATGTTTTGTTTTTGAGTTTTTGCCCTTTTTTGGGTTTATTTCTAACAGTAGAATTTTATGTATTTAATTTAGTTTATCTTTCATGTAAGTAGTGATTTACTTTGATCCACCTAGCAGATTTTAATGTGTTAACAAATAAACATAATTTTCAGCTCAATTTGGTGTGGTTTTGCCTAAACTGTCATTTGGTTCTCTTGAACTAGAATCAGTTTACCTATATTTGTTAAGCGGATCAGGTTGGGTCGGGTTGGTCAGGTGAGGTGGGGTTTATATGAGGATTTGTCTCACCGGAGTCCGACCCTGCAAATGTGTTATTAATGGTCTGTGGGTTTCATAAACATAGATGATGGTCAGTCATGAATGATGATGAATATTGTCTGACTTGTTCATAGGACAGTGCACATGGTGTCCCATGAACATGTTTAACGGTTGATTGGTCGATTGTTGGACCAAGCTTTGATCGTTTTGGTCTGTTTTCTCTTCTAGTTGTCAATTTGAATCACTGACACCGAGTTCAAGCACTTGTAGTTGCAGAAATTCTATATGTTACTGCTGCGGAGATTCATAAAGGTAACCTCTTTTTGGGGCTGGTCTGTCCTGGTTCAGCCCATGGTGTTGGGTCCATAACCCTTACACCATATAAGGTAGACAAAGGATAAGGCGACCCCTGAGATTCTTCTCGGACATTGGCTTCCATTGTCTCTCTACTCTACTCGTCAAATGATTGGCCCATCATCAAATGGTGCTTCTAATTTGCTGACGTGTGGAACATCTTTTTAGCCGTTGTGTAGTGAGATTAGCTTGGTGTACTTCTATCTGAAGATTGATAGAAAATTTCCTTTTTTTTGGAATCTCTCTATTTCCGGCTTAGCCTACCGCTCCATGGGCTCCACGTTTTAGCTTTTATAGAGACCTTTATACACAAAACCAGAATCTTTTGGAATGATGTTTTATTGACCACCTTTTTTTGTTTATTCTTAACTTAGTTGAATGTTTTTAAATTCAAAAGAAAGTTGTATAGTAATCATTTATTCAAATACAAAGATGCATAATAAGAATATTGTTTCTTGATGATATAGTTTTGGATGATTCTTCAGTTGTCATTCGACGTGAGGGTCAGTACACGCAACGATGAGGTTTTGGTTGTGAGAAGCAACATGATGAACATGCCTGTCTGAACCAAAAGGGTTTATAAAGTGGTTTTTAAGCAGTTTCAATCATGATAAATATTGGTTGTAACGATTCATCAATATCATCTATGAAAATTAAAAAGTATTGGGTTTTGACTAAAAATTTTGCAAGCGTTTCTTGAAAGATCAAATGTCGTATTTGACTTAAACAAGACCAAACCAAGAAATGTTTACAGATCACAATCCCCCAAGTTAACAAACTATTGTCGATAATATACATTCATCCAATCTGTAGCCATTCATAATGGCTACTTTATGGGGTATATAACAAGTTGGTTACTGCCTACATGATCATAATACAAGCAAATGCACAAGCTGAGGAAGGTGAGAAAAATGGGCTTTAAAAAAAGAAAGAAAAAAAGCAGGGAACCAAACTTGCATTCTGCTGGCTGCATTGGCTTAAGATACTTCATTCCCAATCCTGAAAAAAATAGAACTTTACTTACCATCAAGTATTTATGACAATATGAAAAACATGAGGCAGTTTTGCTTTAGCGTTAACAAGTTTTGTACAACAAAACCTAGGTAATCATTTTCTTTTTGGAATGTCGTGTTCATGTACCCTTTATGGCAAAAGTTTGCCGGTAGTTATAAAATCTTGAAAGTGCTTACTTCGGCCCACAAAGTCCACTGTTTCATCACGGTTAAAAGAGGGTATTTGACTAATAGTCAAGCACTTATTTACCCATTAATCATATTTATATAATCACAACTCTGTTTATATTGACAAACAAGATTCATTTACTTTTTTTACATTTGAAGGTACAAGTATATTAGATGTTTGACAGTCTAACACTTCCGCTACCCCATGCACCAATTTAAGATGTTACTCAATCTTTTGGAAGGATGGAGCAAACTTGTTTGAACCTAGTATAAAAGGCTCTTCAAATCTAAAGAGTACTTGTATATAAAACTATCAACGTTAGTTGGTTGACCGAAGAATTTCATTTTATATCTCAGAAGAAAAAAAATGTCAACTTCTGAAAGAGAAATTATACTTCAATTGTGATGAAAGATAATAAAATATAATCAGTAATAAGCATACCTCAGATGTTATATATCATGACAGGTGTTTAGCATTCTAAAGCATATGCCTGAACCTGCAACATAATCAGATACAGAATTATATCACCAAAAGGTTCAACTTATTAGCAAACAGAATCAGAGAGTTTGTAATTCTAGACCTATTTTATTCAAAGATTGAAAGAATGAAAAGAAAGTTGTAAGTTTCATAACAATACTATATAATAGGTGGGTTCAGGTTTGGAGAATTCAGTAATTAACAAAAACAATACAATATTTTGCTTCAGGAAAATGGAACTCAGGAACACAATGAAAAGCTTGTAAATTGGTGTAAAATGCATTATAGAGCATGCTTTACAGATATATTAATACAAACAAAAAATGAAAGCATGCAATTCACGATTAAAATTAAGACATCATATAGAGATTAATAGAGATCACAATGAAAAAAAGTTCATACATACTCCCTTCATGTTAACAGTAGATAAATAAAAATGAAAGACATCCAAAATATGCAAAAGATAGTTATTGTGTCATGTAGAAACTAATGCTTTAATTTCTACTTCCAATAAAACAAAACTGAAAAAAATAAAAAGTTCCTGAAAGCACCCAAAATTGATCTCATTTTCTCTGTGCAAAACTGTAAATCAGGCACTTAATGACTGAAGTATTCAGACAACCTTTATTACAATTCTACCTCAACTGCTTGTGCTTCAGAAATGTGATCAGGCCTACTAGCATGAGCACCATCATACTGAAGAATTCTAAGCTTGCCCTCCTGCAAACATAAAGAAATTATGTGCAACTTTGCAAGACATTTCAAAGTGGGAAAACAGGTCGCTTGAAAGAAAGCATAAGGGTTAAAACTGGCAAGATGAATTGACTTGCAAACGCTTTTGTGAATCGAATTATTTTTTAGTACAAGAACATTATTACAATACTAAACTAAGTCTGAATGAAACAATATAGGAGGTTATGCATTTTAGACAGTGAGACTCTTTGACCCTGTATGGCTTGTTTCAAATAAAAGACAACCCAAAATCTGAAGTATTAAAGTTGGCCAAGGAACCCGCACAGACCTTGGTCCCGTAAACAAGACCTCCGCCAGCAAGAGGATGAAAGCAAGCTACATTGACCTCATCTTCTGCACTTGGAAGCACACTCACAAGTTCCATATCTGAAACCCTATATACCTGAAACCCCAAATTCAGTAAGTGTAGAGAACCAAATATAAAGAACATGTACACTGATTGAACCTTCAGCTCAACATAAAAGCTAAATATGGAACTTAAGAGACCATATGTATAGAGTGCTACCCAATTCTATATTAATTTTACCTCTAGTACGGTGTAGATAGATAATGAGGTGTCCCCATTAATGACAATGCTTTTAAGAAGAGAACTGTGACGTCGACCGTACGCAAGCAAGATGTGCTCAGAAGTGGGCGAGAACTGAAAAAAACAAAGTACGTAATTATACCTAATTATAAATCTAATTTATTTTACTTTGGTGTCTTTCTAATTCCGAATACTTCCTTTTTGTATTTATTATGTTGCTTGCTGTAATATTTTTTCTTATCTTTTTGTTTAAGGTGTGCACCTAATGTAGTGAAAGATTGCACAACTAATTTCCAATCTAACAAGTAGCTTCTATTATCAAAAAGAACGGAAATAATATTTGTTCCTATGCATATAAACTTGTGAAATACCAACAACAGGGTATCTATGGCTCCATGCAATAACTTGAAATAATAAGATTATCTGACCGATGAAAGTTATTCAAATATAAACTCAAAAGGAACTTACCTGGATGGATGTTAAACAATGAGCAGCTCTAATCGGCCTCGATATAAGAACTGAACCAAAACTACATGAGGCAACAATATTTTTCAGATTGCAATAGAAAAAAATTGAGAAACTAGAGGTGGCACTTTTCAACCATTTAATCATGTCTGATAGGTTTTGTTTATCAGTCACAAGTAAAAACTTTAAAAAGTAGCTTAAAAGGAAATGGTCAAAGAAAGTCACCCAAAGCGCGCATTTTAAGCACAAAACCTCTTAAAACATTTCAATAAAAAACTAACTCATCGTTCAATTATTTAATTTACATAATATTATTTCACCCTAATTAATTAAAAATGACTTAGGAGAATAAAGTGTATCAAGTCAAACCAGACTGACCCAACCGGTTTTGATGCATCACCCAACCCACCCAACCCTCCCACTTTGCCACCTTTAGCAGAGATCATAAATACACCGTTGAATTCTTACGTTGCTTCCTCAAGTGAATATATCCTAAGTTCATACATCACTTGGCGAGCAGAAATTGGATGCCTTGTTGGAGAAGTTGAAGCCCTTTCTTGATGAAGTTGAGTTGGTAACCCAGGGTCAGCTTCAAACTGAGGAAGCACACATGCAACACAAGCAGCTAGATATCTCCCACAAGGTGAAAAATGGGCCCCCATTTCACTGAATCAAATACTTTGCAACATAAGCAGCCACATATGATCAAACAAAACCCATAACAGTGTTCACACTTAAACAACCAAAAAGCTCGATTATCATATATACGTAGTTTAAGAACAATAGAAACTAACTTTAACAAACATCTGGAAAGAGGTTGGGAAAGAGGACAAATAGTAATTTTAAAGATGAGTCGAGTTGAGTTGACCTGAAATAATGCTTGTCGCCAAAAATCCTTTTCAGAGATGATTAGCTTGTTAAATATGATTAAAAATATTATATTTTCTTCCAATATTAATCTAACTTAAATAAATATTATTAGAAACTTTTATGCAATTATAATGAACTTTTGGCGACTTTCAACATGTTCCACCCATGTGGCTTGTTTCTTTTATTCTATTTTTTGTCTATTTGAAATGTTTATGACATAACATAATGAAGGTCATCCCAATCTTATGATTCCATCACAAGCTAAAGAATAAGCAAACTAAAGTTATACAGGCCTGAAAGACTAACCTACAAAGAACGGCATGTGGTATTACTAGACGGCATCTTTCAGCTTTAAGAGAAGCACAAGGGTTTTTAAAATCATGAGGCCAAATTCTTAGCTTTACGGTACAAGGCAATTCAGCAGCAGCAGTAGCAGTCAATGATGCAGAAAGTTGAGACTGTATTCGACTAATTATTGGAAAAGAATCACCACCTCCATTTGTCTCATGCACCATCATACTTTGCCCGTATTGAGACGCAGAAGTCGAAGCACCATTTGAAGAGAGGTCTCGTAAGCCTGGTCTTTCTAGAGCCACTTGGTTTGAACCATATGGCATAACCGATGAACCCTCGGCTGACTCGGGTGGCAATGTAGTCAATGAAGTGCCAGCTTGGCTTTGACCAACCAACCATCCTTGCATGAAAGGTAACTCCCAACACACACGATCTGTAAATAGAGCATGCCTAGGCTCGTCCGTGGGTCCGCCTGTCAAACTAGGCATCGGTTCAGGAATACCCCCAGCACTAGAAGTGTCCATATTAGTAACTCCAGTGACATCGATTGAATTAGATACATTATCAACAACTGTATTATCATGAGTGGTAGATAGAGGAACAGAAGAAGCCATCATCTGCTCATACAGTTCTGTTGCATTTGCAAGAACTTGAAGTCGATCAGAAGATTCTAATTGCCTGTTGACTGAGTCAGCAAGCCTATTGCCAATTTGTAGGTGTGGCCTTGAATCAGTATTTGGATAAGGAGAAGAGCAGAAGAGAGGTACAGGCATTAATGGTAACTCTGCGGCTAAACTTAAACGATCAATGGAATGCATGTTTCTCATATATACAGCAGGAGGAGGATAATGCAAATAACCCAAGGACGTTGCAGGTGCCATTGGAGAATCTGAAGAGTCGAGATCATTGACCTGTTAAAAATCTCAAATAATTAGTGCACAGTAAGACCTCAAAAGATTGCAAATCTATTACGACCCTTTATTTAATTATTGGTCGACTGGGATTACGGTCACATGGGTAGCATCAAAACAAGTCAGAATTACTCAAAATTTATATTTTATGATTGCAACCTTCTTTTTGTCCATTTCTTGAAATTAGTGATGAGTAAATAATTCATAAACTTTTGCCTTGTAGGCAGAGGATCTTGCTGGAATTAGCCTCTCTATCCCTGAGGATAGAGGTAAGGCTTGCCTACATCCAACCCTTCCAAGACCCTATCAATAGCCTTGCTATTGATGGGATATACTGGGTAAGGTTATCATTATGGACTTATGGTTATGGGACAAAAAGAAGTATTTTGCATTAACCTGACCCGTTTTGAGCCATAGTAAAAAACGGCATGTTTTGGCCTTTTACTCAACCCATTTAGTTAGCCCCTAAGTCAAGAAAATCTTACCTCGGCAGTTAACAAAAACGGAGCAGAATGTGGATGAAAGTGCACAGCACGAAGAGAACGCCTTGTCCTCAATACAATAGCAGGTGATGTAGCCTCTCCTTTATTATTGTAATGCCATAAATACAGCTGGACAATTAAAAAAACTGATGTGTATATAATCAAAGATAGATGAGTAGAATTGGATTATGCTCTAGCTCTAACAAGTCAAAAGGATAAACTTTAAAAAGTAGCTTAAGAAGAAACGGAATCAAACAGGTAGCCCAAGCGTATTATTAAGACATAAACCTCCTAAATCAGTATACTCGAGAGGTTAGATTATTACTGAAATAACAAAATTCTTGTGAACATATATTGCATGCTAACTATTTATGAAGAGTTCAATAATTGTTGGACTAAGATTATTCCAGGTCAACCCAACCCATCATGACCCGAACGGCCGAACCCATTGTAGCATGTCAGTATAAACACCTTATGTCCTGCAGCAACAGCAAGAAGTTCTCCTTCAGCATGGAAGGCAATGGAAGCAATAGGACGGTCTGCAACAAAGAAAGGACACAGATATAATAATATGTACATATGCATATCTAAAATTGGTTCTCAAAGTGCATGAAATTGATCATAATACAACAACCAGTAGGTGAAGTGTATCGGTGTTTAGTGGTGCTAATAATAAATGTCATTCTTTAACAAATAACTTATTTTTAGAATATGAAAGAGAGAGAGAGAGAGAGAGAGAGAGAGAGAGAGAGAGAAAATGTGGTTGGTAATTACAAAAATCACGAGACCCTATGCATTCTGATGTCTTTGCATTCCAAAGTCGAACTTCATGATCCAAGCTTCCACTAGCAAGTATATCTGGATTCAATGGGTGGAATCTAACCTGTATATATGCAAGCACATCATTGAAGACCAGCATATATTTCGACCATAAGAAGTATGAGATATAATAAGTAGCCAAAAATAATAAGGTAAACTGTAAAGGAATTAAACCTGATCATGTCATTACTCAAAAATTAAAAGAACATAGAAGTGGCAATTATAACTTATCTCTAACTGGTCAAATAAGTAGATTTTACGAGTAGCTTAAATGGAATGCATAAACCTCCTAAATCTATTTAAAATTTAAATTATAACTAGAAAAATATTCTTGTTATCACATTAACACTCTATCTGTTTTTTTAAAACTAAATTTTAGATGAAAATTTCAGGACATTCTGACCGGTATAAAAATATCGTTCTGACTTATCAACTCACCACCCAATTCTGTGCATCTATAATCCTACAATTGAATCAAATAATACCATAATGGTGACCAATGCATTAGTATCTTACCACCCAAGGAGTTCTTCGATGACCACTCAACACCTTTTCACATTTTCCAGTTTGGCAGTCAATTATTTTAACAGTATGGTCACCACTATCAATTTAAAAACAAGCAACTTCAGTAATTATAGTAAGTAAAATATGCAAAGAACAACACAAAGACTACTAATAGCATACTGAGTAGAAGCAAGAATTTTCCCATCTGCACTAAATGCTGCTGCAATTGTTGACCTTGGAGAGGGAACCAAAGGACAATATTTGGCTGATAAACACCTCAATGACTCAGCCTCCACCCTGGAACCATACAAACATGTAAATCAAAACTTAATAACTACATATAACTTTTTTCTTCAATAAATTAAACGAGTATAATATAATAACCACAGTACCATGAAAGAAGTTCACTTCTAGGATTCCTCACTCTTTCATTTTCAGGTTTAACAGATGAAGGATGCTTGTGACTTGAAACTTCTCCCCACCGCCGCTTTGGAAACCACTTTGCTGTTCTAGGAGCTATCTCTCTTCTTGCCAGCAGACGAAGCACGCTTGTATCACTAAGAAAAATTGCATGTGAGATCGCTACTATTAAGTGCATTCATTGCTACGGTACATAGAAAAATTGCATTATCCATCAATAACTAAGAGCGCATGACTCGTTTGTTTAAGCATTACAGCACCCAACACTCAAATCCTTCTAGATTAATAACCTACATGTATACCAAATTACCAACATAAAAACGCATAAAAAAGTATAGTCCAACCAGCAAAAAATCCCTCCTTTTGATCCAACATAAGTTCAAACATCAAAGAGATCAACGTTTGTTTCATGAATTACAATAGAATGTATAGTCCAACCAGCAAATAATCCCTCCTTTCTCCTAATCAACAAACTTGAAATCAAATCACATCGTTATTCAATTCAAAACACCAAAATTCAACATTTTTTGAAGTAAAAACAGACGCAATCAAACAAATAACATCAATCAATCAACAATTCTTGAACATCCCTGCCGGCACAACTTCGATCGAATTCAAATTCTAACAAACTGACAAGAAACAAGGACTTAAATCTTACTTTTGATGGATTTGAGAAGGTAAAGATGAGGATGAGAGCGTGTTGACATCATCTATGCATGAACTCGTATCCATTCATATAAATCAAAACAACAAAAGGGTTTAAGAAAGATTGATAAACTGGAAACCCTAGTTGTAAAGAGTCGATTTATGTCTCTTTTATTGTCTTCGATTGAATTGAGAGTTGTGAAGAGAAACCCTAGCGAGTAAATCTGAAACAAGTGCGACAAAGGGGACAAATCTCCCACTGTGTTTCTGATTTTGATCTAATTGACGAATTTAATTTGGATAAGCTTTCTTTCTTGAAAACCCTAAATAAAAAGAGTATATGTAAAACTTTTATAGAGTAAATTACAATTCATGAGTTTTCTTAATTTTATAGGTTGTATTAAAAAAGTAAATAACTAAATTGAACAAATAAAGAGATTATAATAAATGAAAATTTTATAAATAAATAGTTTTTATAAAAAATAAATTAATTAATCAATAATCTTTAAAATTAAGAGTAAATTGCACGGATCATCCCTAATGTTTGTTTAAATTTCACCTTATGTTTTTAGGATTGAAAAATTACATGTTTAGTCCTAATGTTTGAAAATAATGTTTGAAAAAACGCAACACGTTTGTCGTCAACACCACTTAAATTTTTATGTACAGTTTTTTTAAAATGACCATTATATCCTTGTGCCATCTATAATAAAAAAAATTGGCCCGACATATTTTTTTATAAAAATAATAAACATATATATTAATCAAAAGGACATCACCCATCCCACCTATACCTATCCCCGTTCGAATCTCTTCCCCTCATTCTAGCTATCATCACGATCCTACCTTGGCGCAATCACTTCCCACTTTGCCTCATCGCTATCTCGTATTAAGCTTGAAGTATTTGCAAATCAAAGCATCACATTATCTTGTTTTGACAGGTGGTGGTGGAGATCTACAACAAGTCCCAAAACGCGTATGGTAATCGATTATGATGATTACGATCGCATGGTAAGGTGGGTGATGGGGTTTCATCGCAGACGAAACTTACCGGAGGTGACAGTTTTGTCATAGATGGAAGGTCACTGAAGGTGAAGGTGGGTTCACCAATGTTAGGTTTATTCTTTGTGGAGGAGGTTGGTCGATGTCTGCTGGATATGGGTGTATGCGTTGGTGGTTATCGGATGGGATGTGTGTTGGTGTTGGCTGCTACGAGGGCGTTTGACGATGATTTCTTGTTGTTACGGAAAGGAAGATGAAAAAGGATGAAATGGGGTGATGGGGTTAGGGTGTGTGGGGCAGGTTCCATTTACTAACTAAAATTGTTTTTAAGTTTTTTGAATTATTCATTTCTAAAAATAGGGGTAGAAGGGTAACTTCACACTCACTTAAAGCAATATATTAACGACAGTTTAGAGCTAGGGACGAAAAGTGTTACATTTTTTCAAACCTCAGGACTAAAAAATGTAAATTGCAGGATCGGTGTTTGTCACTTAAACACAATGTTTTTCTCTCAAACTCACCTAGAATCACACTCGGGTATGATAAGAATCAATAAGAGTTGATCACAATATAGAAAGTAACTAAGAACACAGAAAAATAATTTTCAAGATACTTTTATATATTGATTCTCAACTCAGAATACAAGACTCTTACAAGCAGAAGATG
>BJCM01080215.1:0-11748 GCA_018326385.1 Flaveria bidentis
AACAGTGGAATAAAGTATGGTCAACTACATGGCTCTTTAGGAAGAGGCCATGCTGTATCAGAAGTCTGTAGCGGAGTGTCAGAGACTATACTTGTGTCCACAGGTTCATAGCAGTGTCTTCCGAAGGTTAAATGGCTTCGGAGGAGGCTGCTTCTTCCAAGGCTTGGAGACTTCTTCTTTTCATCATACTTCGGAAGTGGTCTTCAGTTTATTCTTCTAAGACTTGAACTTCGGAAGTATGCACTTGTCTTCGGAAGTAGAGTTCTGTCTTCGGAAGTTGATCTTTCACTTTGTCTTCGGAAGAACTCTACAACTTTCGGAAGTTCCATGTTAAGCTTTGGAAGCCTTTGCATGCAGCATCAAAATAACTTAAGTGACATAGTTTTTGTTGTATTAGCCTTCTTCTTGATCCAACACTCCACTAAGCCAAAGTATAGAATGAAAGGTTTGTACCAACAATGACCGTTATCTCAAGGTAGGGATTGCTAGACTTCTCATGCATCGCAATTTTCAATTACGTGTGCACCCGTGATTGAAATTTGCTTTGCATGGTCAACCCTAGCTCATCCCACCTGAGTTAAATTTCCTTGTCAAGTACAAAGTGTTATCCTTGATTTGAGTATCAAGGATATAGAAATTAACCAAAAGTTAATTAGCCGGAGATGTATTATGGAAACAATTAGGAAAGAAATCACTTGAGAAAAGAACAGTCAGAGGAATCCATTGAGTAGTCATATACATTGAGTACATCGCGTCTCTTGTCTACTGGTGTCTTGTTAGTCAACGTGTTCGTCTTCTGAGATTCAACCCAACAAGTTGTAAATAAGGGCGTCTGTAACAAATGCCACATCGACGAACGTACAAAGTAGAGGTTGGCTTAACAACCAAAATCCTGAAACTGACCTAAACATGTTTAATGTATACCCAAACCTATTAATTTTGTGTTAGGTTCTGGTTGTGTTTTCGTGTCATGTCGAAAATTCACACCCCTATCGACGGGTTATTGGTTAGACAATTTTTATATTTTCTCTTTATTTTTACTTTCAAAATCTTACTATTGATTCATTTATTATTATAAGTTTTATATATTTTATTTGAACTTATATATTTATTATGTAGGACTAGGAGGATAGTCCTACATGAATTACATACATGAATTAAAACAACAAATACATTTTTTTGAACCACCCATCATCCTAACAAATTACATACATGACATTAAATATCTACCACCACTATTCATTTGAGAAGCTATGAAGTGGTCATTTACCCGTATAGCCCAATTAAAAGAAAGCTTCCTACATCATCTATTTGATCCTTTATAAGTCCCATTGAAAAGATTGAATCTTGATTTTGTTCAGAAGCTTATCGATTGACGATCTTTCCTTCTCGAATATCCACCTGTTACAAGCTTTCCACATAAACCATATAGACGAGTAGACCATAAAAGTCTTCACCTTAGACGTGTTGCTTTTAATTGTCACGTGAAGTTGCGACCAGAAGGAAGTGAAAGGATGGGCAATGAATAACGTTAATACTTGACCATCATGTGATTCGTCTCCATAGTTGCATAGACACAACGCAATGGGATGGGGCATGAAGGAGTGCTAGAGAGTTAGAAATGATGCATCTAACAAAAAAGTATAGTTATTTATATTTTGTACATGTCATATAATGTATTGTTATAAGTGATTGTGGATTTTTATTTGTGATCTAATGTTTGTATGCATGACATATGCCACCCTCTAACCGGGTTGTGGTGTTACACTGTGACAACTGAGTTTGGTGAATAATACGTCAGTCTCTTTCTACCTCTTAATCAATAACTGAATACCACACACTACATTTCTATTTATACCAAGTGCCTAATAAGTAAACAAGTTAAAACAATAACTAACAATTATCTTAACCAAATACATAAACATAATTAGTTTAAAAATTAAACATACTATAATATCCGACTTATACTAACTAATATTGTTCGCTCTGTATACAAGAAACTCAGGGATTTTCTTTTGGTTGTTCGAATGAAAACTTTCCATAAGATCATCTATCACTAGATTACTCCCAACTAAACATATTTCATTATAGAGTTCTCTCATTCACAACCAATAGCTTAACATACGTTAGTGATATATGAGACGAGGCATTTTTTATGGCCCAATATCTCTTCCATGGACAAAACAATAGAGAAGGATGTGAGATATACCTATCACAAACACCCCCTTTTGGACTCATCATCCATGCCCCATCATTATAAACAAAACTTAATGAGAGTGGCACTTATGTGTTGTTAGTTTCTTTTGATCTTCAAAGTTGCAAAGATGCTCTTAGTTACATACTTTATTAACCTCTATCGAATCTCGTCGTTATGTATTATAGTTCAGTCATGCAGGGTATGTGCGCAACTTTACTTGATCAAGTTACGAGAATAAGAAAACCCTAGTCAACGCAGTCACACTTGTGTTAAGTGTGGTGGTGCTTGCCCTAAGCATGGTCGACGCATGACATAGGTGTTATCACACTTTTTTTTATCAAATCCACCCGAACTTTGCCAAGCCACAAATTTAACCAGCAAAAATCATACTTTAAACAATTAAACACCTAAAAGACTGACTTTGTTGTTAAAAGATCTAAAACTAAAGATCAAATCATGTGAAAAACATGTATAAAATGAGACACATTAAGACTATCCTCATTGGTTAAAATGAGATTGGGTTGTGATACTATTAAAAAAAGAAAGAAATGAACAACCCGGTCACGATGGCAGCTCAAGGTTGCAACCCCAAAGATTCTTTTCATTGCCACATGTCAAGAGATGATTGGCTATTTTTTTTTCAATTAATCTTCATGCTAATTAGTTTTTGATATAATTTATAATTTGTCTAATAACTTATAACTTTAAAACTTTTAAAAAATCTAAAAACACAGTCTTTAATTCTTTTAAGGTATAAATTTTACTAAAAATGAAGTTCTTTGTATTTTAATATAAAATAAATATTTTTAAAGGTAGTGAATGTTGGGTTGTTAATAAGAGTAAAAAGTTAAGTTTAATCGGATTGTGTAAGTTGAAGAGAGAGAAGTTAATTTTTTAATTAAAGGTTGTGTTGGTTGGGTTGTGAATAGAGATATTCTATTAAGATCTTACTAACTTTGAAGTAATTACAACACAACTAGTTTTAAGCTTTTGCGTTCCGGCGGATGCGTAAAATCATATCAAGTAGTACAAATGACACCATCGTCGGTGATCACTAATAACATCCAAAAAGCTCGTAGTACAAAAATAAAAATAAAAACAAACGAAAAGTAGGTGTAAAAATGTTAAATAGCGTAGGCGGAATGTAAATATATAAAACAATAAAAGTAAAATGTCATTTTTATCCATTACGTTTTGTTGAATTTATCATTTCAATCCAATTTTTTTTGTCATTTCAGTCACTGTGGTTTACCAAATTTTTTCATTTCCATCCACTCCACTAACTCCATTAAATTCTCCGTTATATATGAAAGTATTTTAGTCTTTTTAACACCGTAATTGTTCAATTAAAACAAAGTTAATTAATAAAATATTCAATTAAAACTAAAAGAAAAATATGAAACAACTAGTGAGACCGGGCGTTTCAGTTTAAACGTTTTGATCAATACTAACTATAGAAACTCGTCTACTACACATGTTGTCTGAAAAAAATAAATAATAATTATTTAGTACTATTAAAAATAAAAAAATATTTTTTTTGAAATATAATAAAAAGTTATTAACAAAACATTTTAAAAACCAAATTATATGAAATATAAAGCTTTTTAATACAAACATTTTAATAATTTTTTTTGGAGAGTTAAAAAATTAATATTTTTTAAAAGCAAAACTTTTTTAAAGATGAAATTTTGAAAAATTAGTGTTATTGTTTAATTACTTAATGGTTAATTATATGTAACTTTAAGCATATTTTATCTTAATTTTTTTTAATTTTAATATTACTAAATAATTGTTATTTAATTTTTTCATACAACACGTGTAGTAGACGGGTTTCCAAATTAGTTAGCGTTAATCAAAAATTTTAAATTGAAGCGTCCGGTCTCACTAGTTGCTTCATTAGTTTCTTTTTAGTTTTAATTGAATATTTTATTGATTAATTTTGTTTTAATTGGACAATTAGGGTGTTAAAAAGACTAAAATACCCTCATATTTAACGGAGTTAGTAGAGTGGATGAAAATGACAACATTTGGTAAACCACAGTGACTGAAATGACAAAAATTAAAATGACAAATTTAATAAAACGTCAGGGATGAAAATGACATTTTACTCAAACAATAATTAAGTCGATCTAGAATCAGTATGTTGCGACGGGGTCGTTACACAGGAAAAATATAAGGGTAAAAATGTTGAACCACACATGTACGTTGCGATGAGTTAACTCGCTAATTTTAAACCGAACCTTAAAACAAAAAATTTTATAAAATATGAAAAATATAAGAGACCAAAATTAAAAGTATACAAATATTGGGGCCAAATTGTAAAATTATAAAAGTATTGGGTTAAGATAAGAAAACAATAAAGATTAAAAAAAAGACAAATATAAGTATAACTTATTATGCATATTGTATAACTTTTTACTTTTAATAGAATTGATAATTAGTAATATATATAAATATGTAAGATACAATGGTAGAGCTAAAAAAAAGGGTAGTAAAATTTTGTATTCCATCCTTTACACAACCTTTTTGATTTAGTTTCAAATGTTAGAAAAGCAAGGGTGTTCTAATACAGAGAAGTGTTAAACTATCTCAATTACTATAAGACTTAATCTGTCATAAAACAAGCTGCCAGAATGATTATTGTAATTTTTGTTAAACTACTTTTAGAATGAGTTACTTGCAAATTCTTTATCCCTACAGCCCTCACTCCCTCAGCCATTTACGAAGTTAAATATATTTTAATAGTCACGTGAATCATCCTTCAAAAATCTTTTAGTCCCACTATAAGTTATAACTAAAAAATATAGAGTAATTAACGCTATTAACGCTATTCTTTCATATAGTTTGGTTTTAGTTTCTATTTTTTTTTGGGATTTCATGGTTTTATTTTATTGTATCATTATAATTACCCTATATATTTAAAATGCAATGTGAAGAAACAGTTTTCTTGTTGTGTTTCTCGATTTGACCACAAGACTTATTGAGGTTTACAATTTGCCCCCTCACATGTGTGGTTATATGGAAAGTGAAGGGGTTTGTTAAGTTTCAAGTGGATTTTGTGTTCCTGCTTATTTTATACACAAAGAGCATGTGTGGATGTAAGATGGGACTATGGTGGTGCATACGCCTCCCTTCGTCGTCTCCGCCATTTTAGGCGGTCGCTCAAACTTGCCTTTTTATTTGGTTAGCTACATTTACCTAAATCATGTTGTTGTCTTAAGCTTATTTTAGACTTTAAACATGGTTTTGTTTTGCCTTTTCGTTTGTTGGATGATTCTGTTTTGGTCTATTATTTCCTTGATGATGTTTGTTTTGACCATGTTGTTAGTTTGAGTCGATGATGATGAGCAATGCTTCATCTAAGAATGGTACGTCGTTGTAGGGATGATGTTTAGTTTGGGCATGTTGTTGCCGTGATGTTTTTGTTGGAAAATGTTGGGTTGATGATACTTTAAAAGCATATATGTACCTTAATCTGTTTTAGTTTTTCCTTTGGTCAATGATGTTAGTTGTTGGATGATGTTGTTTGTCAATATGGGTGTGTATTCCTTTGAGACTTTTTGTTTTGGTTGTTCTATGGTTGTGATGACACACTAAAACTAGTGTCGGTTGCTTTGGCGTGGTTGTTTTCGGTTTGCAGCCGCAACCAACTATGTCTGAGCCTCGCTTTTAAGACGCGCAACGCGTGTCGGGGTATAAATCCTAGTATATATTAAAAAGCAATTTCATTGTTAAGTTATTACTATAAAATTTGTATATAAGCCCCGTATTTCTAAAAAATGTATTTAAAATATAAATTTTAATTAGAATTAACACTAAAGTTTTATATTTTTGCTTTTAACCACAAAACTTTATTTTTTGTGTTCTTGGCGTCAAACATTGGTATCTTGTATTTGATATTATCGGAATCGGTATCGGTATACACTTTTGTGGTTTTTGATGAGCTAACTCAATAACGAAGAAAGTCATAATGACGTAAGACAGAGGAAAACAACAAACTCTCGCGCCTGTAGCGCGTGTGAAGTTTGTTTTTTAATATATAGGCCACATCTTTTTATAAATTGATATTAAAATCCAAATCCTACCACATCTTTTATAAATTGATATTAAATCCAAATCCTAGTTGAGATTATTCATTCGGTTTTTGCCCAAGCTATTATTGAGTTTTTTATTTATTTAATTATCTATTTTTTTCTTCGCAATTTTAATTAGAATTAACAATAAAGTTTTTTTTTTTTTGCTTTTTGACCACAAAAAATTATTTTTTATGTTTTTGACGTCAAACATTGGTATTGGTATTTCATATTATCGGAACAGGTATCGGTATATGCTTTTGTGGTTTCCAATGAGCTGACCCGACAGTGAAGAAAGTCACGGTGGCATAAGACAGAGAAAAACAACCAAACTCTCTCGCGCTTAGCGCGAAAGAAAACACTAATTTTACTTAATCTCACAAACACCATCTATGTTTTATATGATATCTATACATTTATATTTAACAGAAGAAAACAAACGAAATTTATCTAATCTTATTTTATATGATATTTATACTCTAAAAATAACCTTATTATATGATATTTGTCTTATCATTATATTAAAAATGTTTAGAGTCAATGATCTTATCGGTAACGTTATTCTTATTTCTTTAAACAAAGAAAAGACTTGCAACTATCATGTCTTGCCTCTATAAATAGTTTATACTATACATGAAATGTACCGGATATATTTGTTTGTTTTTAATTGATAAAAATAAAATTTTAAAATGAGAGAAACCAAATTGACTAAAATAGAATCATAAAGGGCGCCAACAAAAATGAACAAACCAAAAATCAAGAATTTAACAAACCACGTAAACGAAAACTATAATTTACAAATTTATATAACAAAAGATATAATCACATTAAAAATAACAACGTAACATCTTCCTAACCTTATAACATATGATGTTTACGACATATGATATGATGTTTATCTCTAACAAAATAAACACGGTTCAAGTTTCATAAAATAAACAATACTATCTCTTTAAGAATATAATTTAAGGGTTGTGTGCAAATAATACCTTTTTCAAAGGCGACAATTGTACAACACAACTGGTTCAAACCAATGGGTCTCACCTGTCCCACACGTCCTATAAACCGGTTCGTTTTGTAGTTAAAGACAAGACCCTGCAGGTCGAACCATGGTCTGGACCATCAGACCCTTGCCATATCCAGGTCTTTACTCTGCAATCATCCATTCTCTTAATATCAGACACCTGTGTGTAAGTTTTCCATCGTAAATGCTTCCGAAAATAAAATACACGTACACACATGTATACTTATAATATTATTAGTTTTTGGCTTTGGAGAAAAAAGGTATGTAAATAAGAGAAAAAGAACATAACGAAAATATGTATTTTTTACTCTATAATCATCCATTAAGTCATGATTTACACGTATATGTTTATGTTTAATTAGTTTCGTAGGCATATATTAAGTTGATTGTCGGAGTGTTACCGGAGCTTAAATTTTATGACCTTCTAAGGGGTTGTAATTTGTATGCGACATTTTTAACCTTATTCTTAAGATAAAAATCATTTTGTGCATGACACCTTTATTTGATTTTAGTAATTTAGGTTTTATTTATCTAAAACAAAAGATTTGTTCTCACAAATGATATGATGAAAATGTATACATGTTAATGTAATAATTTATTTAACTAAATAAACTTGTAAATGAAAACTGACCGAACTATCGAAGTTCTACTTTTTGGGTAAATAGCATAAATAATTTAGGTAGGGTTATGGTAAAACAGTTTAAATCTAAAAAGCTTAAGAAAATATTCAGAGCTTGACACGTGTCATTCGAATTAGCTTTTATGTATTTTTTCATTTCGTTCATATTCATTATTATGAACGAAATCGAGTCGAAATCAAATGTAAATGTTTAATAATTATGTTACTGGTATTGTTGTTAGTAATAAAAATAAAATTTAGGATTACTACCGCCCAAATCAATAGTATGAATTATTATCAATCAATAAATAATAATTTGAATTATTAAAATATGATTTATCATTTTATATTTCATATAACCAATAGTAAAAATACATTTTAAAAGTCCAGGTTTATTTATTAAGACATGAGTTGGTTCCGGTATACACCTTTTCCAAATTGGCAAATTGTAGCAATTGCTAGTTAACCAAATCTATAGATACTAAGAAAAGAAAATTTCTTTTGTCACTTGTAATTTTTTAAACCACTTTTTTGACACTTGTCATTCTTTTAAACATGCTCACTTTATTTTTTTATTAAAAAGGGTATTAAAGTAATTTAAATATTCAAACAATTTATATCTCCTCATAAAAATTAATTTTGTCAATTGATATATTTTTATCTCTCATCTACATTTTTTTTAAAATCAAACTATGTTTTTAAAAATAAATTTTATCAAGAAAATTAAAATTCATATATTTCCTGAAACATTGAAATTTTGAAACAGAATATTTTAAATTAGTTATTTTTAAAATGATTATAAAAAATATAGAATTTTATAAAAGTAGTTTTATTAAAACCATCAGAATAATTAGAAACTTCAGTTTTTAAAGAACAATATTTTTATAAACAATAAATTTTTATAATAAAATCTTGAAACAAATATTTAAAAATGAAACTATTTATATAATAGAGTTAAAAATAATATAATTATTTTATCTCTTGAACAAGTACGTATATATAATTTTATGCATATCTTATGTTGAAATAGCGTACTGTAACTTTTTGTATAACTTTTCATGTTTATTATTAATTATAATCCGTTTAATTAATAAGGTTATAGACTATCTATTTATCTATATATCTATATATATCTATATATCTATAAACTATCTATTGTTTATTTACTTGAAATAGATATTCATATACAATTATAATCATAGTTGATATTCAAACATGGTCTTATAATTCATAATTTTTTATTACTAATTATTTATTATTTTATTTATTCAACATGTGTAATACACGGGATATTAACGTAGTGAATAATAAGCGGATCCACACAACATCTCAAAGGCATAAAATTTTACACCCATCACATGTATGTCTTAAATTTTAAATATTATTAATTACTAACTCCATTAATATTGTAAAATGAGTATTAAAGGTTGTATTTTTTTTGTTTTTATTCTTTCTTTAAAATTTTATTTTGAAATCCAATACTTTTACATATTAATGAGCATTAAAGGTTGTATTTTTTTTTGTTTTTATTCTTTCTTTAAAATTTTATTTTAAATTCCAATACTTTTACATGTTAATGAGCATTAAAAGTTGTATTTTTTTTGTTTATATTCTTTCTTTAAAATTTTATTTTGAATTCCAATCTTTTGTGTGTTTTTTAAGTTAACCCTTTTAATTCTTTACTTTCAATTTCAATCCCATATATTTTTTTTATTTTTCTCAAATTTTTCGTTTTACATTTCGGTCTAAGTTTTAAGAGTTAACACGCTTTAACGTGGGCATGAAATTCAACATTATGCAATTTTTTTCCCGTTTAACGATTGCGTCGTATCGTGCGAGTCCTACATCGACTTTGTTATTGTTTTTAACGTTTTATGTTTTACGTACGTGTTTCAATGTTTTTACGTCTACCTTCCGTCCGGTTTCATTTTTTCGTTTTTATTGATTTTTAATACAAGCCTTTTCTATGTTGGTGGTAGCTAACGTGGCATTGAGACTATTTAAAACGGTTTTACGTCCACGCCACAACGTGAGGGTTAATACTAGTTTCTAACTAATATCTTTTATAATTTCTTTCACATCGTATAAGCATGCATCCACAATCTTGATATAATATTTATATTACCTCATACTTTTTATTTGCATGACGGATATGAGAATATGCTGATTCTTTAAAGATGTGTCTTTGAAATATTTAATGAAAAACATACTTTAAACATCATAGTTAATGCCCTAATATGCCATGTATATTCGGTGGAACGACATAACGCTTCAAACCTTGTTTTATAACTGAAAACTTGCACAACCACATATATCTACTTTTAGTCCGTATCAATTTCTGATCTAGTTCATACTAGAAATTAAATCAAGAAAAAAAACTCTCTATCATCTTGTCGTGGAAAAAATCAAAAAATTTTAAGTTCAAGTCTCACATGCGATAAAAAGTGATTTCAGGTTGAGATAGAGAGTTTTGTCTTACCTATGATGAGTTTTCTTATGAGAGTATCTTGGGTAGCGTACGCAAGTAATGAAAATAATCAGATTAGTTAGTAATCCGTCAGCGATCCAATTACTCGTTTTAAAATCCAGATGTACATCTAAAAATAGTTTTTTAACAACAAATGTGTGACCCTGATTCCGAGTACAAGTGTTATATTAATTGATTCACCTATCTGTCTTCTAATCGTAACCGCATCCCAATCCACTCTGAAGATAGCCTTAAGCATTCACAGTGGGTTCCTTAACCCCGTCCTTATATTTACACTAGAAACATTACTTTTTTACTGTATCTTACAATTAAATAATATTTTTTAATATTTTTATTATTATATTTTCTTTCTTTTCAACTCACAATCACTTTTAAAATATTAAATAATTTATGGAGGTTGTATCGTAATTCCTCACATTTCCCTAAATATATAGAATCATTGTAAAACTCCCATAAATATTCTCTCTCATTCACTAAAAAAACTAACAACCATCCCCATCATATAGGGCACACACTCACATAAAAAATGAGTAACCCACGGTGAATGCTCTTACTCAACTTTAAGGGGACGTTTGGTTCGTAGAATTTGTTGGAATTGGAATTGAAATTGGAATTTGAATTAAAATTCAAAAGAAATGTATTTGGAATTCAATATTTTCCATAAGATTTAGAATTCAAAAGAATTGGAATTTATCAAGGAATTGGTAATTAACAAAACACTTATAAACATGGTTTGAAAACTGGATCGGACCGGTCGGTCCGACCGGTTGGACCGAGAACCAGACTCCGATCCAGTCCGGTTCGGTGTTTAAAACCGTTTTAGTGTTGAGCCAGTGGTCGGACCGGTTGAACCGGTGGTTAGACCGGTTGAACCGGGGGTCGGACCAGTTGAACCGGTTTTTTTATATATATTTTTATTTTTTTTGTAATTTTTACATATATTTATAAAAAATACTTATAATTTTATCCGGTTCTTATATACGGTCCGACCATCGGACCGGTATGGCGTCCGGTTCACTGTCCAGTCTGGTTTTAAAAACATTGCTTATAAAGGAATTGAAATTTATCGCCCGTTACAAACCGTTACCACCTCAATGACCACCGATCAGCGCCGCTACATACCACCGACCGCCACCGGCATCACCACCGACAATCGACCGCGACCACCAACCGCGCCCGTTGTCGACGACATTCGACGGTTAGGAGTGGCGGCGGTCGGGGGTAAACAATGGGCGACTGTCGTCGGCGTCGGGGTTGTGCGACGTCAACGGAGGGCAGGGGCGGTCGAGTGTGGATGGTGGCGGTCGTAGGCGGCGGCGGTCAGTTAATAGGGTGGTAAGCGGCGGT
>BJCM01080219.1:0-10070 GCA_018326385.1 Flaveria bidentis
AAAGCAGCCAAAGATAGACACAAGTCGTATGTCGATAAGAGACATACACCGACTGAATTCCAGGTGGAAGAAGTTGTAAGTCTCACCTTGGCAAGGTATCATTCGGTTTAGAAAGCGGGGCAAGTTGAGCCCCCAAGGTACGTAGGGCTATTCAGAATCATTGCTCGAGTAGGGGAGGTGGCCTATAGATTGGAGCTACAGGATGAGTTAAGTAGAATTTACCTGACATTCCATGTATCTCATCTGAGAAAGTGTTTAGCAAACAAGGATATGAATGTACCACTAGAGGATATCGAGGTAGATGAACAGCTAAATTATGTGGAGCAACCAGTGACAATCATTGATTGTAAAGAGACGAAGCTAAGGAATAAAGTCGCGTACAGTGGAAGCACAGAAAGGGAATCCGAGTCTACGTGGGAGACTGAAAAATAGATGAGACAGTATTGCCAACAATTGTTTAAGGAATAACAGGTTTTGAGGACGAAACCTATATAAGGGGGGGTGGGCTTGTAACACCCGGTTATTTCCTTTGAAGCCAAAGAAAGAAGGAAAAAGAAAGAAAAGAAATAAGGCCCAAGTTGAGGGACCAATCTTGTCAAAAGAAGAAAAAGGTTGGATGAGTGGGTAAAAGGGAATGGCAGCCATTCCCCTCTCCCATTCACCACTCATTCCGTTCTAAGGGAGGAAGAAGGGAAAAGGGGCAAAAGCTAAGGATTTTTGAAGAATCAAGTGAAAAAGTCGAAGGCAAACGAGTTTGTAAGAGGCTATACCCGAATAGGCTGTCAAGGTGAGTTCTAGGACCCCTTTTTTACACACTTTTGAACGATTTTGGGCCTCGAACACATCTGAAACCCGTTTTTGAAATGTTGGTTGTTAAACCCGAATGTATGCATACATGTATGTGTTTGATTCGGGTGGGGCTTGATTTTGGGCTTGGTTGTGCTTGAATGGTGTTGTGGTATGCTTTCCTAAGGTTTAGGATGGTTGATTTGAGCTAGAAGAGGTTTGGAAGGGTTTGGAGGCCAAAAATGGTTCATTGAGTTCGGGATGAACTGCATTCTACACCCAGCTAGGGCTATGTGACTGGAAGTCCATGCGTCTGAATGGCATGCGACTGGAGGCCATACGCACAAAAGGAGTGCGACTGAGGTTCATTCTCATGTGAATAGTGTGTCTGAGAGTCATATGCATGAGGGCTATGTGGCTAAAGGAAATGCGGATGAGGGCCATGCGACTGAAGGAAATGCGGATGAAGGTCTTGCGAATAGAGGTCATGCGACTGGAGTCCATACGCTTGTGAGTCGTGCTACTGAGGTTCATTCGCAAGAAAGGAGTGCGATTGAGGGTCATCCGCATGAAGGTCATGCGACTGTGGTCCATACGTCCGGATACCATGCGACGGAGGTTCATGCGCATGGGAATTATGCGACTGGGGGCTATGCGACTAGAGGTCCATTCGCCTAAGTGTTCTCATAAGTATGGAAGACCATGCGACTGGATAGGGTCCATACGCCCGAATGACCATAGCTTATTGTCTGACTTTCGGGGAAAGTGCTAATGTAGGTTCTGACCTTTGGGGTTGCTGATGATGTGATGCGCGTGATTGATGCGATGGATGATGTTGTATGATTGAGCGTGATGCATGTCATGTATTATGTTGCCTTGTGTGATGAAGTTGTATGTTATTATGTTCCTTGCTTTGTACGATTATTTTCTCTTGGCTTGATGTTGAACGTTAATGAATAAAATGAATGTATTATATAACGTAAAGTGGAAGATAATGAAAAGTGGAACGAAATGAATGAATGCATGCATGAATGAATGCATGCATGAATGAATGAATGAGAGTATGAATGGCTTGCAAGTAAAAGAAAGAAGGTTCACAACTCATTAAGAGTTGTTAGCTCAACTGTGTGTGTATTTACAGCGTGCGATCTTGGCTAACTCATAAGGGACCATAGACATAGTAAGAGTTCAGTCTTGGTGAGTGCTCCGATACGTACGATGTGGTATTCACTATTTGTTATGTAGCGTGTGATTTTGGCTAGCTCATGTGGGTTCATACACATAGTAGGGGGTTCGGTTTGGGTAATTGCCCTGATACGTGCGATGTGGTATGCACTGTGTGCTATGTAGTGTGCGATTTTGGCTAACCCATGAGACAGCGTGCGATTTTGGCTAAGCCCCTAAGAGTTCACACACACAGGGGGAGTCTGTCTTAGTGACCACTCCATTGGTGCGATTTGTGCGATATGTACGATGGGTATGAAGATATGAAAGTGCGAAATGTGCGAACGTGCGATATGTGTGAAATGAACGAACGTAAGAAAAGATGTTATGAACGAATGAAGCGAATGATTATGTAACGTGCGATGGTTAATGAATCGAAGAATGTGACGAACGTAATGGAAGATAATAATCATATTATCTGTACGTATGTATGTTGTGTGATCGCGTACGAAATTAACGGACAATTTTAATGAAAGAAAAGTATGTTTTATTTAAAACTAGAACTCACTCTGCAACGCTAAGTTTGATGTGTTTTTAGTAGGTAATTTTGCTAAGGATGGCACGGGGCGGCTACTCAGCTCTTTTGGATGGCATCCATTGTTATAATGTTGTTGTGATGAAATGCAACATGTATTTTGTAATTCAATAACGATGTATTGTTTTGCAAAAGCTTTTGTAATAAAATGGAATGTTTGTTCAAATGTTTCCGCTGCAACGTTTTTATGTAAAATGATGAAAATATATGTTTTATGTGCGACGATTGACCAACTATAAGCATCCCGGGAACGGGGCCATACAACTATGGAACCAAACTCAGCTTAGATATTATGGAGTAACTTTCATGAACACTCCAATTCACATTGAGAACAAAAGTTCCATCTCCATTACCAACAATCCTGTTTAGCATTCAAAGGCAAAACATATTGACATTTTGCATCATTTGATTAGAAAGTGTGTAGAAATGAAAATCATTAAATTAATTAAAGTCCATACAAATGAAAAATATGCAGAGTTATTCATAAAATCTTTTGTTGAATCTATATTTAAATATCTTCTCTCTGCTATTAGGATGATGAACATTGAATAATTAAATGATTTAAATAAATGATATTTAAAAATCCTGTAAATTAATATGTTTCTTGATAAAATGGGAAAAATTATGTATCCATTGAAAACTACAAATCAACAAATAAATTGGTATCTGTCGAATTTCAGTAGATATCTGGGTATCTACCAAATCGTGCAATTCAGCAGATAACTTTGAAAAGTGGATATCTACCGATTGGGAAGATTTGGCGGATAAGATAAATTCTGCACATGTTTTTGAAAAAAGATCCGGTAGGTTCCACTTTCACATTTGGATACGTAGTGGCGCCGGATTAGTTACCTGAAAAGATTGTTTCATCATCTCACTTCGTCGAAGTTAACAATTATGATGGTAAAATATTTTAAATTTTAAATTTTTATATTATCCATAACTGTTAAAATTTGAGGTTTTCAACCATTGTCATCTTCAATCTTCCTTATAAAGCAAACTCTTAAACCTTTAATCTCTTAAAGTCTACCCAAAATCGACCTACTTTCAATGCCCGCTCAAACCTTAGAATTCCTTCCAAATCAGAACATCAAAGAATAGTAATTATTCCTTTGCTATAACCATAAACACAGTGATCTATGTACACATAAGGGAACTCTGGACCACTTGCTCCATACAATGAGAACAAGGAATGAAGGTCCTCACGACAACAGTGCAAGGGATGAATATCACCATATCCTGCATAAACATTCATTAACATTTGAAGTTGAATGACACAGATGGTGCATCTTCTTTCTCCAAAGAAGTGGTTAGTGCCACTTTTAAGGAGATGGATATGAAGGAAAGCTCCTGGCATCCACCTTCTCCAAATATCTGGTATATCACAACTAGAGAATTATCCTTCATATATTCTTGCACTATCTATCTTATAAGTGAGAAGGATTGGACCAGGTACCATTGGATCTAGCAGGGGCTATCCATGGTCTTGTAAAATAGCAGAGTTATGATTTCTCAAACTTCATTTTGTAACATATGTGAAAAAATGTAACTGCTGCAAAATTTAAGTTTCTAATGTACCTTAGAGTCTTAGAAGTAATATTACAAGATGAATTAGGGTATAAACTAAAACTTAGTGGAGTTGTTATTGATCTATGGACTTTAAATAAAACAATAATTTTAAACTTTAGAGCAACTCCAAAATCTTTTTTAGGGAAGGTCACTTCCTTATTTGAGTATATGCTTCAGTCATTGAGCCTTAGGGTGACAACTTGGTTACACCCACCATTGATCCCATACCCTCCACTTCAAAGCCTAAATCTTTGTAACAAAACTCAACCCATGCATTTTCTACTGAGAGGATGTAGGCCCCCAAACCAACCTTTCTTAAAAAGTCAAGACTTGAAACCATAGTCCTAGTCAAATTAAAGGTGTCACCCACACCTATGCATAGCTCAAAGAAAAAGGTTACTCTTCATTCTTATGAGTAGACCCACACTCAACCTGCTAGCCCTTAATTATAGTCCCAACACTCCATTGAGAAAACCAAAAGGGATACCCAAATAACTTAGACAACTTCTAAAGAATAAGTTTCACTAGGATCTTGTTACACATCTCAGGCCATTTGGATCTTACATAGAGACTAGCACTCTTACAAGAAGAAAATACAAGACTTCAAGGTTATGTTAAAGATACAAACTTCTCAAATTTGAGAAATGTTTGCTGAAAGCTTCGGCAGGTAAAGTATCTGGGTTGAAAACACAACGACAAATTGAGAAATGTCTACAACAACAAGTTGCAAAAGTTGTCACCCTTAATAAACAACTCACAACTCTTCAGCAAGCTGCTGCAAAGGCAATGGATCTTAAGAAAAAAAGTTGAAAACCTTTAAGAGACCATTGACCTTAAAAAACTATTATCCTGAGCCTTCAACTTTTAACAACACAAGAACCTTTAGATGTGCCTTCCTTAATCAATCTAATGTCACCTAGAATCTCATATGATGCTACTAAAAACAAGGAAGATGAGCTCATCATAGATTGGCTACTCAAGTTATTCAAGAAACTCAACCAATCTCCTTCTCATCACAATGGACTGATCAGTATGAGCCCTTAATGAAAGTTGAAGTCAACTTGAATAAGCTTCTAGATAAGTATGCCTGTAATAGTGAAGAGGAAAAGGAAATTGAGGCCAAAAGGGTAATGATGAGGATGAACCAAAAGGTTCTACTTAGGAAGAAAAAATGGCCATGATAAATAGGTCCAAAACTTCTTCTTTACTCTCTCTAAAAAGAAATAGAACTCATGAGAAATCATCAAAGAGAGAGATAGTGCTTGGACCGGAAGCATCTCCCAAGTCATCTGCTAAAGCAGAAGCACCACTTCTGAAAGTATTCTAAGAAGTCATTAAAGCACTGAACAAATTTGGTGTTGATGCAACTGTTGAAAGTACTATACAATAGACTCCTTCGGTAGATGAGTCCTTAGAAAAGACAATGGTTTACACAAGAGGAACCCAAACAATGGATGATGGTATGGAAAGACATGGGATGACCCTTGAGGATGAGCCTACCTAACTTCATACAGATGCACCTGAGTCTGAACTCAAAAAATCAACTAAGGTGATATTTGGTCAACCGTAAGTTGAAACTGAAGTCCTAATTAACTCTGAAGTGAATGTGGATACTGATGGCCTAGAAGTCACTCATGATGCTGAGAGAGCTTAGACAACTACTGATGATCATAGAAGTAAGGTCATGTAACTCTAAAACCTTCGGTGGTCTTACAAAAGCCTCCACCTCTAACAAAGGTAGAAGACCTATGACTACTAAAGAAGAAATAGAGCTTGAATCACAGAAATCAAAGGCCACATTTTTTATGACTAAAAAGATAGAGCTATTCTCACAAAAGGCTAAGAAGATGTGATAGTTCTAATGGAAGGCAGATCTCAAGAATCCTTAGTGAAAAAGAATATCATTACACTAATCAAGAGTGCAAAAGAGTCGAGAGATGCAAGAACTAAATCTAGAGAATTCAACCATGGTGGTGAACCTAACAGAAAAACCTTAAAAGCTCCACCTCGAACAAAGACTAAACCTATCAGGATGGTTCTATCTAAGTCATCTAGGCCATCTGCTGATAGCACCCAAATGATAACACCTCAGCAGGCTTCGATAGCCACAACTACTAACCCAGTCCTGTGATCTAATCTATGAAGAAAGAAAATAAAGATGAAGAAAAATGTCTCGTAGCAACCTAACTTGAGTTGAAAGGATATGATTTTGATAAGATCGTGGAGTGAAGTACTCCTGAGATCAAGTCTTAGTTGATAACTGTAACTCATGCTAAAATGGAGAAAGAAGCTGAGTCAGCTAGAAGAAAGAAGGCTAATTCAAAAAAGAAGAAAGGTGAAAGATTTCAGCAAGAGTTTAAGGATAAGCAACAAATGAAGCAATTTCTTAAATACTATGATTTTTCTGGTAGACAAGTAGGACCAATGAGTATGTCAACTCTTGATTTGAGCATTAGAGGAATCAAGAAAAAAGTTTCAATTGGAGAGCTCCTAAACCTTGAACAAACAAGGGAGAAATAGGAGAGACAATAGGCCAAGTCAAAGAAAGCTACTCAGAAGCTCTCCCATATACCGATTAAGCCTCAAACATCCCTTAACTTTTCATCAACTATCTCTGATGATAAGAATCCCATTTCTTTGGTCCTTGCAAAGAAGATAAAAGCTCCAAAGAAAGTAGTAAAAATAAGGATTATTGATAAGGAAGCAGAGGAGATGATACTTAAGGAACTAAAGTGTTAGCAGCTGGGTATCTTACATAGATGAAGAAATTTGTTGTCAAGAAGGCTAATAAAGAGATCATTTTACTACGATCTTGAAAATAAGGTACGTGGTCCACCCTTGACATATTAGAGCAAAATTTTTAGTACTTTAGCATTTTTGATGCAAGAATGACAAGCCCAAGATACTAATGCATAAAGTACTCATCTAGGTTAAATCTGATACTAGTGAAGAAGTTTATGAAACTCCACTATCAACACATGATCCCATAGTGGATTGGGAATATGATCAAAAGAAAAATACCTAGTTCATAACCAAATTAGCAGCTAGAAGAGTAGCTTACTCAAAGAACCAACTAGTTTGCTTCAACCGGTTTAAGATAGCTGACTTAACTAGGTTGAGACAAAGGAACCCAAGCAATGACTTTGAGAGAAAAGAGGTAAAACCATTTTTGATAAGGATCTACAACTCGCACCTAAAAAGATCAAAGTAGGCTTCAGAGCAAAGAAAGAAGAGAGCAAAATCTGAAGCTGCCAAAACGTCTCCATCTACCAAACGCAGAAGCCAACCAATCTCACCTCAAACTTCACCATGTGCTCAAACCACTGAGCATGGTTCTCCATAAGTCCAACAATCTATTAAACTAGTCACATCCCCTACCTAGAGCCAATCTGAAGAGTCGATAAATGAAATGATCATTACTAATGTTGTTGATAGAATGAGACATGGGTTGGAGCATCTAGAAGAAGAAAAAGATCTCTCAAAATCTAAGGAGAATAAGACTCAAAGACCTACCAGAATACAAGTCCATGGCTACTAATCTAAAGAATAAGTTTTGTAACGAGGCTGAGCAAAGGGAAGAATAAGAAGCCCTGAATGTAACTCCACTAAGCATTCATATCCAATCACTTATTGGAGTTATAATTTGCTCAACCAACACATTCATTCACACATATGCCGGTGCCAACAAAGTTGAAGTTAAAAAGTATGATATGTTTAGACTCTCTTGGCATAACATGAAAGACTTTATGAATCTACCTCTTGACAACCTCTCAAAATATAAAAGAGAATACATGTATGAGCTTCTTCTGATCAGAATGCTTGAAAGTTAAAGATAGATTTTTGGTAGCATCATCCAAGGGGAATGTGTTGAATCATCAAGGATGAAGCTACCAAAAAAATCAGGATTTCAGCATTGGCCATCAACTGCCAAATTTGGCCAAGTGCTAAACTTAGGATTTCAGCATCAACTAACAACAGCCGAATCAAGCCAAGTGTTGAATCCACTGATGAAGGGTATATGCTGAATGATTACTGATGAGCATATACCAAAGCAACTACCGATATATATATGTTGAATGTATGCCGATTAGCATATGCAGATCAACTACCGATCGGTAATGAACTCCATAGGGTACCGATCGACTACTATATAGAACAAGCTATTTGTGCCAACGACTGTTGTGTTCCACCTTTTGTCGACAACATATTACAGCAATTGTCAACTCCGATACGCAGATTACTTGTTCTATAATAGTTTCTGAACATAGAATAGTTTTTTCTCTTTGTTTAGTATAAAAGTCCTCACACTTTTATAGGAGATGCATGCTTTCTAAGCCATTTTATCTATCGAATTGTAAACCTTGTACAAAGCAGATTAATCAAGTGAATACTTTGAATGAACTTATTGTGTATTTATCTTTACTTAAAGTATTTGTATTGTGATAATAAGTAACTAACTTAGATTCCATACTTGTTAGTTACTAATCTAAGAACGAGTTTTTGTTTGTCTAAACAAACCCGATCCAACAATCTCCTTAGCAACTTTGAAGCCTTCCATTTTGCAGTGCATAATCAAAACATTTAAGTAAACTTATTCGTTACCATATTACATCAACAACAGTTCAAAACTTATATAAAAACTGATATGAAAAGTTAAGTCGAAATATCGATAAAAATAAGTATGTTGCAATGCTAGGAGCATTGATAACAACAAAATTTATCATGGTGGGTGCGTTGACCTTTAAAAAATGTTAATTTTTTTATTGAAATTATAAGAATTTATTTTTATATTATGTAAATATCGGTTAGAAGATGACATTGCTTAATTAGTGTATAAGTATTATTAAGATATAACTTTTTTATTAAGACATTGCAAAAAAGCGAAAGTCTGGGGATGTCATTTCCCTAGGCTCAAAACCGGATGATCTACTTGAGATCCACATTCCTTACCACCGTACCAAGCACTCACTTTAATTAACTATCCAAATATAATACTGTATAGAGAGAGTGGAACTAAGTAGTGCTGTAAATGTACTATGTTTTGAGAATGTTTATGAACCATTCTGCGGGAATTTTATTTTTGATTATAAATAAACAAACACGAAGAAAAATTACAAATGCAAATAATATTCTAAATGATTATATAATCGTTTGTACTCGTTTATGTTTATGGATACCCGTTTCTACCTGTTTATGCTTATGAGTATTTGTTTGGGTTTGTTTGGGTTTGGTAAGTGTTTGTGAAAGGTTCATAAACATGCTCATTTAATTAATTAACAAACACAAACAAAAAATGTTGTTTCATAAACGTTAGTGAATGGTTAATTAAATTTTCAAATCCTTAATGAAAGAGCATAATCAAGTTCTTGTTCGTATTTGTTTGATACGTTTCAGCCATAAGGGAAAGTTAAAAATAAAGATAAAAGAATAACGGTAACAAGAAAAGCATGCATTAATGGTGACCTACATCCTCATTCATAGTATATATAATGACCAATTCACTTATATAAAAAATTGATTACCTTAAAGCAATATTTGATTGCTAACAGGTAATTTGGGTAAAATTGATTGGGAATGTTAGATTGTTCTTTAATACTAAAATGATATAAACAATAGAACTTATTGTATAAAACTGGAATTAATATATGTATATTGTATAAAATAAGAATTACTATTTTTCAAATTTTACAAAATTGATATGTATGACATTGAGTCCACTAGGGGTGTATTTTTACCCGAACCCGAATATCAAACCCGAACAAAATCAACACGAACAAAATCAACCCGAACTCAATTAAGAACTAACCCAAAAAACCCAACCCGATAATACACTAACCCAAACCTGATTTTTATAAATGGTGTGGTTTTTGGGTTGAGTTTGTAAGATTCGGGTCAACCCGAATATTAGTTTTTAAAAAAATTCCAATATATATATATATATATATGTATGTATGTA
>BJCM01080221.1:0-14862 GCA_018326385.1 Flaveria bidentis
AGATATCAAATAAAAATCATGTTAATAATTGAAAACTGTGAAAATCACCACTACTCAATTACATAATTTATAATTGATTTAACTTTTAATTGTTTAAAGTAATTTTTAACAAAATTCACTCTTATTTTTAAGGTCATTATATACTTTCTAATATAAACTCCAAATAACATCGATGATGACGAAACGACTTATATATACGTAATATGTATGATGTACATGTATATAACTAATAGTTTTACATTGGATAACACGTAGTTACATATACATAACCTATACATATACATAACTCTTAATTGTGCACTTTGTAACACATACTTATATATGTGTAACCATTGATTTTCATGGTTTTTATTTATAATATGGTTTTCAAAAGATCATTCCCCTTCATATACACACACCAGAATCTTTCATTGTCATATACCACATTTCTATTTATTTAAAACCTGTAAAAACTCTTAAGTTCAATTCGCTTGTCACCACCCATGGATTGTTAATAAAGTATTATACATATTGTTTCATTGTATCTTGAGAAACGATTCACCACAAACTTAAAGAACATTGTTCTCTTGAATAGTGTGAGCAAAATTGTTTTAAGGATAGAGAGAATTGTATTCAAGTAATAATAGTTGTAGTTCCTATTGTTATATGCTTATATTTGATTTTATTCATTATTTAAAACCTCGTAATCAATATTGAAGAGTTAAGGTGAACCATTATCCAAACATGATTTCTAATATTTGTTAGTTTTTACATGAATTTTTTAATATTTTCTAGTTTTTCTTGTTTTGGTGCGACTAACTTTGTAACTAGGGCAATGTTTAGCCACTTGTTGATTTTATTATGTTTTGATCTTCTACATGTAATTAGATACTTTTAATTACAAAATTTTACATATATATATATATATATATATATATATATATATAGTTTTCAAGAAAAAAATATACCATTTTGTTTCAAATAAAAATTTCTTATTTTCAGTTTCATTTGATTGCTTTAAATAAAAAAGAAATTTTATGAAACACTAATTTTGACATCTCATTGATGCAAAGTAAGGCTTTCTGTAGGTTCACATAAATATCAATCAAATATATTAAGAACATACATAAAATATAATTGAAAAATGGTTGGCATCAATACATAGTTCTTGCATATTTATCATACATTTTTCAAGTGATATCACCCTTCATTTTATCAAGAGACAACATGTTGTTCTTCGTTAATATTGAATGAAAAATACCATTATTGTAATCAAACTTACTTGGACATTTATTATCATATGCATATATAACTAAAGAGGTTATGAGTTTGGTTCTTAGAAGCCTATAACACTTAGGATGGTGGTGGTGGAGTCTTGCCATGCATGGATGGGGGTGAGGAGGGAGGAAGTGGTATTGGTAATGGAGGAAGTGGTAACGGTGGAAGTGGTAACGGAGGAAGTGGTAATGGGGGTAGTTGTGCTATAAAAGGATCTTGTTGTCTAGACTTTTCATGCATGGACGGTGGGGGTGGGGGTGGTGGAGATGACTTAGGAGGTGTTGGAGACTTTCCATGCATGGATGGTGGTGGTGGTGAAGGTGATTTAGGAGGTGGTGGAGACTTTGCATGTATAGATGGTGGTGGTGGTGGAGGTGACTTAGGAGGTGGTGGAGACTTTCCATGTATGGATGGTGGTGGTGGTGGTGGAGATGACTTAGGAGGTGGTGGAGACTTTGCATGTATAGATGGTGGTGGTGGTGGTGGAGGTGACTTAGGAGGTGGTGGAGACTTTCCATGTATGGATGGTGGTGGTGGTGGAGATGACTTAGGAGGTGGTGGAGATTTTCCATGTATTGATGGTGGTGGTGGTGGTGGAGACTTTCCATGAATGGATGGTGGTGGTTTTGGTTTTGGTTTCACTACCGGTGGAATATCTATTGGAATTAACTGGTTCATAGATGGATCCTCTTGTATATACTCTGGAAGCATGTATGATGGTTGTGGGGGTGGTGGAGTTGACTTAGGAGGAGGTGGAGACTTTCCATGGATAGATGGTGGTGGTGGCGGCGATGACTTAGGAGGTGGTGGAGACTTTCCATGGATGGATGGTGGTGGTGGTGGTGGAGATGACTTAGGAGGTGGCGTGGACTTTCCATGAATGGATGACGGTGGTTTAGGTGATGGTGGTTTTGGTACTGGTAGTGGGTTTGGAGGTAATGGTATTGGGTTTGGAGGTAATGGTACGGGTAACAAAAGTGGTTGTGCCATAGATTGATCTTGTTGTTTAGACTTAATAAGCATGGATGGTGGCGGTGGAGATGACTTAGGAGGTGGCGGAGACTTTCCATGAATGGATGATGGTGGTTTTGGTATTGGTAATGGATTTGGAGGCAATGGTAGTGGAGGTAGTTGTGTCATTGAAGGATCTCGTTGTTTAGACTTTCCATGGTTGGACGGTGGTGGAGGAGGAGGAGATGCCTTAGGAGGTGGCGAAGACTTTCCATGGATAGATGATGGTGGTTTTGGTATTGGTAATGGATTTGGAGGCAATGGTAATGGAGGTAGTTGTGTCATTAAAGGATCTCGTTCTTTAGATTTTCCATGGATGGACGGTGGTGGAGGAGGGGGAGATGCCTTAGGAGGTGGTGGAGACTTTCCATGGATGGATGATGGTGGTTTTGGTATTGGTAGTGGATTTGGCGGTAATGGTAACGGTGGTAGTTGTGTCATAGAGGGATCTCGTTGTCTAGACACTCCAATCAAGGATGGTGTTTGTGGTGGTGGTGGAGACGACTTTGGAGGCGGTGGTGACTTTCCATGGATGGATGGTGGTGGTGGTGGAGATGATTTAGGAGGTGGTGCAGACTTGCCATGGATGGATGGCGGTGGCGGTGGGGGTGGTGATTTAGGAGGTGGCGGTGACTTTGCATGGATGGATGGCGGTGGTGGAGATGACTTTGGAGGTGGTGCAAACTTGCCATGGACGGATGGCGGTGGTGGTGGGGATGGTGACTTAGGAGGTGGCGGTGACTTTGCATGGATGGATGGCAGTGGTGGTGGAGATGGTGACTTAGGAGGTGGCGGTGATTTTGCATGGATGGATGGCAGTTGTGGAGATGACTTAGGAGGTGGTGCAGACTTGCCATGGACAGATGGCGGTGGCAGTGGGGGTGGTGACTTAGGAGGTGGCGGTGACTTTGCATGGATGGATGGCGGTGGTGGAGATGACTTTGGAGGTGGTGCAGACTTGCCATGGACGGATGGCGGTGGTGGTGGGGATGGTGACTTAGGAGATGGTAGTGAATTTTCATGGGTAGATGGTGGTGGTGGAGATGACTTAGGAGGTGGTGCAGACTTGCCATGGATGGATGGCGGTGGCGGTGGTGACTTAGGTGGAGGGGGTGGTGACTTGGCATGGATTGTATACTTGTTATGGTAGGCTGTGGTGGTTGGTATTGTGAAGCTTAAATAACCTATGGCCATCACAAGAGGTACTACTAGAGAGCCCATTTTATGCCGATTTAGTTTTCTTGATCCCATTTTGTGAGTTCTGCTTTCTTCCAAGCATCGTCCCTCTTTATATAGACTCTCCCTAACACATGGAAGTTACGTTTATATCGTTTATTGTTCTCACTGTTGATTATACATTATATTAAATCCTTAATTTACTAAATTATACATTCAACATATTAGCTTAACAACTTATTTTTATTAATTTATTCAAACACACACATATATGATGCGCATTTTTGATAGCCAGATTTAGTGAATTGAGTGTCACAGAATAATCTAGTCATTTTTTTGGGGTAAATTGTTCCATATTTTTGCATGCTTTAATGTATGAATATCTAATTTAGTAATTATACTAGTGAATATGCAAACAATTTGTATATGTTTATAAGTGTAAGTAATGTTAAATTATTGCATTTTATAAAAGGAAGAAATAAATGCGCAGAATCTTTATATTTGTAGGCCTCCGGGTGATTATTACCAATTTTAAATTCGGTTTCGGATCAAAATGATGTAATTTTAGAACCAATTCATGGCGAATATTCAAATTTAAATCATATTATTATGAATACAGAATAACCTAAATAATTCAGAAATATTATTCAATAAATTAATATCCTTATGCTCTAAACCAAATGGAAGTTACGTGACAAATCATTCCGATATTTGTCTTCAATCATCATGTGCAAATTTAGTGCAATTACGTGTAAATTTATAGATTAGCATAAATGATATGGTTTAAATTCATTTGCATAAAAAGATTTTAACTGAATTACGCACATTTCTATTGCCTATTAGGTAAACGAGTAAAATGCAATTATATATAACGATTTAACTCAAGTGAGCTCATTTCTATTGCCTATTAGGTAAATGAGTGGAATTAATCAATAACGAGACTATAAGTGTCTCGTACAGGAACTAAAAAAAGTTTTCATCAAAAGGTAAAAAACAAAAAAAAACATAAAAACATTTGTATAAAATATTAGTAAACAATCAAAACTCAAAAAGCTAGTAAAAAGAAAAAACATAATTTTATAGTTTAATAAAAATAAGAGTAAATACTAATTATATAAGTTATTTCTAATAAAAATAATCATATGGATAAATATGTAATATTTATGTTTAATAAAGTTGATATATGTAACTAAACTTTTAGTTTAAGTATATATGCAATTAACAAAGTTTTAGAAGGGGATATATGTAATTTAACTTTTAATTTGGATATATATGTGATTAACTAAGTTTCACAAATAGATATACATAATTAAAAGTTTAAGTTGAGTATATATGTGATTGATGAAGTTTTACAAGAGGATATATGTAATTAAAATTTTAAGTTGAGTATATATGTAATTGATAAAGTTTATAGGGAGATATATGTAATTCTCCCTAAAACTAAAAACGTAAATGACAGTTAGTGTAATTTCCCTTTGTTTAAGGACAATATCTGAAATTTACTATAAAACTAAAGGACCAAAAATGTAATTTACTCTTTATTTAATTATTCCTTTTCAATAATTATTCATTATTATTTTCTAATCCTATCAAATAATTAATGCAAACTTATTTAATCAAGTTATGTAATAAAAACAAAATTAGTTATTTTATTTAAAATATTTGTTGAACTCAAATTAAAAGAAAGCCGATTTTTATTAATTAAATAAGCCAAACAATTTAAAAGTCACCTTTGACAGACATGATTTTTACCAATACTAAATTAATTCAGTTAAAACAAAAGTTGGACATTACCTTAATAAAATTTCTAAATCATATCTAACACTTGTGATTTGTTCTTTACAATAGTACTACCAAAAATACGAAAACTTGCAACCACCGATATTTATTTATTATTAATCGAAAAACTGTAATAACCGATCAAATTTATTTATTTGTTATTGATAATTAAAGAAAATCCTTAGATCTTCAATTAATTTATTTCCTTTTATCTCATGTAACTACAAATTTTTTTATCATTGCGGTGACACTATTACCTAGGAAAATCGTCGATATGTTGCTGCTAATAATTTGTCGTTAATAACTAATAATTCGCCGTTAATAGATTGCCTCTAATAAACTTACTGTTGGCGCTAATAGCGGCGACATGGTTACCGCTAATAGCAACGACATCATCACTGTTTTTTAGATCTTCAATTAGTTTATTTCCTTTTATCTCCTATATAGTTTTTTTTTAAAACAAGTTTCGTATACATCTGCAGATCACATTAACTATAATAAATCTATACATCCATATGTACATGTTTATACTATATGAATACACATAAATTTGTGAAAATGTACATACGTCAATAAATATTAAATATATCACATAAACATGGTTTTTCTTCAGTAATAATATTAGAATGTTAGATAAATAAATATAAACAAATTATTTTAACAACAATAACAATAAGTAAACAATTGTAATAAAAAAGCAACGTATCTTCTTTATCAAAAGAGTAAATTACTATTTTGGTCCCTTTAATTTTATGAAAATTACGATTTTAGTCCAATAGTTCGGTTTTTACATTGATAGTTTAATAGTTTCAGAGTTTTTTTATTGCAATCCATGCCACTAACATTGTTAAAATTTTCCAGTTAAGTTAATGTTAAATGATGAATTTTTCCATGTAAGTAACTAATAAAATATATAAAAATTTTAACAGTGCTAGTAGCGTGGACTACGATTGAAAGAAACCATAAAACTATTAGATTGTCAACGTAAAAAACTAACTATTGGATTAAAATCGCAATTTTCGTGATCAAACCACAGTGACCAAGATAATAATTTACTCTATAAATTATAACACTATAAGGATTAA
The DNA here is from genome assembly GCA_018326385.1 of Flaveria bidentis. NCBI lineage: Eukaryota > Viridiplantae > Streptophyta > Magnoliopsida > Asterales > Asteraceae > Flaveria > Flaveria bidentis. The sequence goes on from BJCM01080221.1 coordinate 6,309, forward strand.
ATATATAACACCTTTTAATAGTGGAGATATACTTGTTTTAAAACTAGTTGTCCATAACAATTTTGTGTGGTATAGTTTAACCTAAAGTCGTGTAATATATATCCTTTCTAACTTCTGAAAGAGAAAGGCTCCTATATTTACAAGTACATGCACCTTTCGATAGATTGCGAGTTCTACTTAGATGCACTTTGTTCTAAACAAAATTAAGAATACTCGTTAAGACGTTAACCCTACAAGAATGTGACTCTTAATAAGTTAATGTTGGAGATGATCATTTGAAAATGTTGAAAGCAGTTACAAAAGAAAGTATTAATTATAAATTTAAAAAGTTGTCCATCAAAAGGATGTTATAAATAGTATGTAATAATAAAAGATATGTTTAGTTTCATACATTATAATAACTATATGTGTGAAGTTAGTACTATTTCAGAACCTCATATTAATTTATTGAAATTCATATATTACGGCACGTGCATGGACATGTGTTTTACAATGTAACACTACATATTATAGCATATATTACACGTATTCAACATTCTAACTTTTGTTCTAACAAACTATTCCGAGGGTATTATTATATTTTATGAACAAAAGTATTATCATTGTAAATTAGCCTAATAACAAAAAATATAAAAAGAGATATAAGAAGAAAGATGTTTATATAATTAATTGGTGTATTTGATAATGAGATACAATAGAGATATTTATTGTAATGATGGGAAAAAAAGTTAATAAAAAATGCAAATTGAATAACGGTCCCCCATATTCAAATATGTATCATTTAGGTGATAAATGCTAATGTTCTGTGGAGTTGATGAAAACATATATAAATGATTTGTCAATTGATCCTTTAATATGTAACTCATGAAGCTGACATATGATGTATGATCTTCATTAAAACTTTTATCGCTTTTTGCAAATAGCACAAGGTCCCAATTGTGTTATGTTACATTATCTGCATCTGTAATATTAACTAAACTAGTTTGATAGGTTAGTAAATATATAATTTCATATTCTCCTTACCTTGGAGATATCAAGATATTTAAATTATCATATTTCAATGTCTCCTCATTGCTGCATTGGACACGATATAAATAATATATCCAATCATGTATAACTAGAAAGAAATGCATCAATTGAAATAAACTATGGTACTTTTAGATCAATAATCTTATAATTATTTGATTAAAAATGGTGATTGGAAACTCTTAACGTACTTAAAAATGACAAGCTTTATCCATAATTAATGTTTCGATATCCTCTTAATGTAACTTGGTTGATTGGTAAAACACAAACGCTATTTTTAGCATATCGAGCTATAAATTTCTAATTTCAAAATTCTTCTTCAATAATTTAAACTCTTTTCAATCCTTTAAAAAAATACAATAATATCATCAACATATAATATAATAATCATAAACCTCATGTTGTTCTTTAAATAAAAACACATGACTAACTAAATCATATAAAATTTCTCTTTTTCGAGATAATCAGTAAGTCGATTATACCACACTCAACTTAGTTAGTCCATACCTATCTTGTTAGGTATATAAAAATATATTTCTTGAGGTTTTGACATCAATACTTCGGTCTTTAGAATCGCAAACTTCTTTCAGTTGTGATTAATTCTTAATGTGCATATAATCATCCAAAAATCTTGGCACATTAACTTTCTCATCTAACACATTAGGATTGTATCTTATTCAAAGATTTTGTCTATGTTTATTTCTACCAAAATCCATATTGTACCAATCTTGTATATAATTGTGTAGAGATGTAATAATCATCTGATACAATTTATTTTATTAGTACACGAAATTACATCTTTAATTTGTATTAAATTGTTTTTAAGCACTCAAATGTGTTTTGAAAACTTAATAGGAGTTGAAGTTATACACAATGCAATAATGTATACAATAATTATAATGTATTAGGATTTTGAATATATGAACAACAATAATAATATTTTTGAGAAGTCACTTTGTATGATTATAACTGTTTAAATTTTTTATGAGGTTTCATGTAAATTTCAATGTCTAGTGATTCATGATATTCATATGACACATATTAATTTTCTTTTTGTGCTACCACACTGATGTGATGTAAGAATATTATTGCATTCACTACGAGAGAATACGTTTCCTTCTAATTAACTATAGGTCTTTTCAAAAATCCTTATGCCACCAATTCTTCTTTATATCACTTAATTTGATTTTCAATTCATGCTTTCATATAATGACTTTTTTATAACCACCGTATTAGAGAATTTAATTTTGTCTTGTTTGTGTCTATTCATTTTTGGCCATTCATCTCTATTGATCACACGCAATTCTTAGATTGTCATATGTTTATCACTTCAAGCGCTACATCATATAAAAAGCCATGATATTTATTGAGATCTCTTGATTTTTAAATATTGGAGGTTCATTCAACAAACTCTATTAATTTTAATACAAAAGCCATAATTTGTCAAACAAACTCCATTCAATTTTAATATAATTAAACACGAAAACTTAAATATCACCATATCATTAAAATACAATTATCCGGATATAAACAAACAAACTAATCATATTGATCATCCATCTTGATCATCTTCTTAATTAGGTTGACGAGATGAGTCTGAAAGCTGCGTTTTGGTCAACTTTGCTATAACTTAATCTTGTCTTTCAAAATGTTCTCTCGTTTGTTGACTCTATTCAGCCTTAATTAAATTAGAGAACACGTCCGAAGTTACGCTTCTCACTGCTCGACAAACGCTTTTTATGTGTGCACGCTGACAACCTAAAGCTTTTTTGAGACATAGGAACTCATCCACTGATATGTTACCTCCACCCGAGCTTGACACTAATTTATTATATTGTTCACAACTTTTTTCCTGCATTAAACAATAAAATATACACACATTAAATGTTTTACTAAAATCGACAATATAACTATTGTAATATGGACAAGCACTTTAATATATTTGATACATCCAGCTTCTAGTTTAAACGGGTCAAAACGAACCAAACCCATTTTATTACACTTAAAACATTCAACAAAAAGTTTAAACGGGTTAAAATGATCTAAAACCCACTTTAATAAACTTAATACATCTAACTTCTAGTTTAAACGGATCAAAACAACCCCAAACCTACTAAAAGTTCAATAAAGTTATTTACTTACCCAAGTAATGAACTTACACGAATAGTAATCTTTTTAAAAGGTGTTTAAGATTAAGAGATACATTTAACTAAAACAATTAATTAACTTACACGACTGGCAACGTATAAAGATCCTAAAAGGATGACCATGAGGTGGGTCATTCCCACCTTCTCCACCGTGTGAACTAGCAACATCTTCCATGTCTTCAACCAAAAAAAATAACAAAACAATCATAACAATTAAAGGAGAACAAATCAAAAGATATATAAACTGAATTCAAACAATGGACTATACATCACCTATAATTCTATAAACTTCTATGATGTTGGAAGAGAAGAAACATACCTGTAAGATTAGGTGTATAAAAAGCTTCAAGTCACCAAAGAAACATACCCGGAAGATTAGTGTCACTCATTTCTGATGTGTCATATGCACAATTCTTTTCATTTACTTCAAATCTTAAAAGATATCATAAAACAAGTTACATGCTAGCAAATGATATTCAACCAACACATTCTTACACTTGCGAGTAATTAAGAGTCTTCACTCCTAAATTTCTATATCAATGGTCAAAATATATGAAATGAAAAGCAATGGACTGTTTTGACTTTTGATATTAGGGGTTGGACGAACGAGATTTGATTTTACAAAAATTAACACATTAGTTCACTTTAAAAACATATATGGACCGAGCTTGCTATGGATTTGATAAGGGTTCGTGTTCATAATAGTTTTTAAACAATTGATGATTCATGTTTCTAAGAAAGTATACATCTTCCCAAGTATATGTAGTTTGGTTTATGAATTTGTACCTCGAATACCAAAATCCATATAATAATATCATAAAAATAGCTACATAACCAAAATTAAAAACATAATACCTAAACTTAAATTAAATACATATAAATAATAAGATACGTTGCAGGTCTTCTTGTTCTTCAAAAGTAGAAACCAAGACAAAAAACCTAAACAAAAATCTTAAACCCTAAGCAACAATTTGACAAAAATCTTACATTAACAACAGAAATAACCTTGAGGGTTGCAACTGATGCAAGAGGGGGTTGGAGCTCGCCGTAAATCACAGGAAGGGGGGGGGGGGGGGGGGAAGGGGGGGGGGGGGGGGAAAAAAAAAAAAAAAAAAAGGGGGGGGGGGGGGGGTAGAGGTCGCTATAAGTCGCAGGAGGGCTCAACCTCGCCGACAGTCGCAGAATGAGAGGGTAGGGGGGGAGCTCGTAGTTGCTCGCAAAATGGTCGTCGGAGGTCATTCAGGGTGTGGAATCGTTGTCAAGAAGACCTGAAATTGAAAATTCTTTTACTCCATTTTTGGATCTGAAATCGCACAATGATGAAGGAACTAAAGCAATATATATTAAAAACATTGTTGTTGAGGTATAGCGGCTGAAAGTGGTCGCTATAGCTTGTTTCTAAAAGAAATAGTTTTTTTTTCAAAATTAATCTGTCACTCGTTTTACTAAAACACAAAACGAAATTACTTTTAAGCTATCGAGACTAAATGTAGTTGTTATAGAATTTTCCCGAAGCGCCAATTTTCCCTCCAATATGCAAAAATATGTTGCGACCACATTTAGCCGCTATACCCTTTGAAAGTAAAAATTTCTAAAAATATTTTAGCGACTAAGTTTCGTTGCAATACCTTAATCTATAGAGACGAAGTCATTTTGTCGCAAAAAGTCTCGTCGCTAAAAGTCTATTTTCTTGTAATGTCACACACAATTCTTAGATTGTCATATGTTTATCACTTCAAGCGCTACATCATATAAAAAGTATCATTGACGTCGACTTTTTCTCTGATTCCATGCATCCTAGACATAATATTTATTGAGATCTCTTGATTTTTAGATATTGGAGGTTCACTTAGAATAATCATGTCTAGTGTCTCTGTAAGAGACTCTTTATTATATCCCGACTTGATTATCTTTATACTTGTTTTATTTTTCGAGGATAGTTGACTAGACTACCACGATTCAAAAATGTCATAGCCTCATACCAATATATAGTTGTCCTTATAGGGTATTAATCATAATTAGAGCATTACTAGTTGGTATACATGACTCTTATAAGGTTAATGATTATGTCTATTAATTGATTCACTAACACTTGTAAATGAATTATCTTGTGATCTTTTAGTTCGTATCTATTAGTTTTAGGATCAAGATAATACATTGATAACTCATTACAATGTATTTCATTTTCCAGTTACATTTTACCTCCTCCTAATATTGGAAATATTGATTCATCAAAATGCAAATAACTAAATTGATATGTAGACATATTTATCAGTAATGGATCTACTATTTAATTTAGATATATTCATAATATATTCTCAACTTTCTTTAAACTTTTATCTTCATGCATCGTGGTGAAACAATTGCAATGCATACCTTACAACCAAAAACAATTTAGATGACATACATTTGATTCCTAAGATGTTCATAAACATGAATATTTGCTCTCATGATCATTGACTTTGGAATCAATTAAGTGGTCATCTTAATAAAAGCGATTTATGTACAAACTTAAGTAATAGGAAGTTTAACACTTATTTTAATAATTATCAGTATCTTGAGAATTAAGCTTATAGTTTTTTACCAAGAGTAATATGATAATCTGAAATAATGTGCTTGCTATCTTATTAGCTAAGGCACAAGACATGCAAACTTATTTTCAAATTAAATCATCATTTAAATGATGCATTGATTTTAAATCCTAATTGGTATCCATATCAGGATATACATATCCTTTTTCTCTTCTAGTATTATAAGGATTCATACCCTAACTTGGTTAATTATAAATTTCTTTTAAGAGAAAACATTACTTAATTTATTATGAGGTTTAAGAGAAAACATTACTTAATTGATTTTAAACCCTAATTGGTATCCATATCAGGATATACATATCCTTTTTCTCTTCTAGTATTATAAGGATTCATACCCTAACTTGGTTAATTATAAATTTCTTTTAAGAGAAAACATTACTTAATTTATTATGAGGTTTAAGAGAAAACATTACTTAATTGATTTTAAACCCTAATTGGTATCCATATCAGGATATACATATCCTTTTTCTCTTCTAGTATTATAAGGATTCATACCCTAACTTGGTTAATTATAAATTTCTTTTAAGAGAAAATATTACTTAATTTATTATGAGGAAAAGTATTTCAATTTTTTAATACTTTTCACATTATCATTGACTCGATGTGATATAACTAGTCATGCCAACTAATCACTCATGAACCGTAAACCTTTGCTTATGATCACATATGCTTGTCCATAATTATGCTATGATAAGGCCTCTAACTTAAGAATCTATCAATTATTAGATTTAACTTGCTAAAATAGTTATCAAGGACTTTAATTTGCATATCTAGCACATAACAAACTCGACATTTTTGAATAACATATTTATTACTCCTAAACATCACTTAATCTTGCACTTGTAATGATTTGAACTCACATCACTTTTATACAAGGAAATCATCAATGTCACTAAGCTACAAGAATATGGACAAATTATCAAACTCATAACAAGGACTATTAGTGATGTTAGCCATTTTTATTGGTTTTTCTGGTTAATGCACTCATCTTTCAGGAAAAAAATCAAACATGCAAGTCTAAGTGTTTGTAATTCCTACTTGGTTGGATGAACACATCAATTGCATTTCACAAATTTTAATTAGATTTTTATGAAAACCTTGAGAGAATATATTAATAACATGTGAGGCCCCGTTCCCCGAACGCTTACAGCTGGTCAATCATCGCACATAAAACATACAAATACATTTAACTTTCATAAAACCTCGCAGCGGAATTATCAAAATTGACATCTCATTTCATTATAAAAGCTTTTGCCAAACAATACATCGTTATCAAGTTATAAAATACATGTTTCATTACATCACAAAAGCATTATAAATATGAATGTCATCCAAAAGAGCTGAGTAGCCGCCCCATGCCATCCTCAGCAATTATTACCTGCCAACCGAAAACACATAAAAGTCAGCGTTGCTGAGTGAGTTCTAGTTTTTATAATAAAACATACTTTTCTTTCGTTAAAACCATACTTTACTTTCATGCGATCATACATCATACATACATATAGATAATATCATTATTATCTTCATCATTCATTTGTTAACTTCAATTCGTTTATACATTCTTACTTTCATTCGTACGTTCATTACATTTGATGACATGTACATTACCCTGAACATTATGCACGAAGTGGGTAACTGGGCCTGAGGTCTTTCATAGACCTCGAACATTGGGCATGGAGCTGACTCCAGTACCTAGGGTAAGTACATTCACCACTTCTATTTTCTCTTTCATTCCGGATCAATGCCATATGCTATACCCCGAACATTGTGCACGAAGCTGGTAACTGGGCCTGAGGTCTTTCATAGACCTCGAACATTGTGCAAGAAGCTGATTCCAGCACCTAGGGCAAGCGGCAAGGATCCCATACATATGGTCAATCACAAAGATTGGACCCCAGTGTGCATCCTTTCGGGGTATCTAACCCGCACACCATTGAGCTAACACCCTTCATTGGGTGTGCACCTTCATACATTTGCTTGCAAGCCTTTCTTACATTCATTCGTTCATTAATTCATGCATTCATTCATCATGTTCCTCTTTTCATTATCTTTCACTTTATGTTACATAATACTTATATTTCATTCATTAGCATTCAACATAAAGTCACGGGAAAGATGAACATACATAATAAGGAACATCATCATACACAGTCATCATTATCATACAAGGCATTATACTTACATAGCATACATCATGCATAAACATACAACATCATACACAACATAACCTCTAAGGCCCTAACAGTTATCTTACATGAACTTACGATAAACTTCCACGTCAAAACTTACATCTGCACTTTCCCCCGAAAGTCAGTAATTAAACTATGTTTTCCCCGGGTACACCAGCCCTACTTGGGGGTATGTGCACCCTTCAGTCGCATGGCCTCGAGGCGACTGAACATCATGCGAATGGACTAATGCGAATGAACACCTATGCGGATGAACACCCATGCGAATGGACCTCATGCGAAGGAACTCAATGCGGATGAGTCCCATGCGAATGGAACTAATGCGAATGAACACCTTGTGCGGATGAAACTAATGCGGATGAGCACTTATGCGAACGGGCCCTCAGTCGCATGACTCCCCATGCGACTGCCCCCAATCGTGCGAATGAATCTCTATCGTGGGAATGAACCTCAAGCGCACCTCATTCGGCCGTATGGCCTCCATTCGGTCGCCTAGCCCTAGCTGATGCAGAATGCAGTTCATCCCGAACCCAATCTGCCATTTTCGACCTCCAAGCTCATCCAAACCCATTCTAAGCCCAAATCAACCATCCTAAACCTT
>BJCM01080225.1:0-14941 GCA_018326385.1 Flaveria bidentis
AAACTTTTGTGAACCTGACCCTAAATTAACCTTTTCAATTTCATCATCCAAATTTCCAACAGGCATCTTATCTTTTGATTTCAATGTAGACTCTTTCTATTTAGTGATAGATTTCACGGGTTTACCTGTAGAATCGGGATCACTAACTAGAGGAGTAGACACCACATGATCCTTTACTTGGTTATTATTGATTGGTTGACTTTTAGTGTTCAAAAGGATTGCATGTGGTGGTGGTACTACTTTATAACCCAAACCTTCCCCGTTATTTCGTTCTTTCACTAAGTTTTGAACTATGTGAGAAGAACTAGCCAAATTATGCAGTTTTTGTTTTAAAGATTCAACCTCAACTTCCAAAAATGCTTTTTCTTTTTTAGTTTCTTCCAAAGAGTTTAAATAAAAATTTATGTCATTTGATTAATTTAAGGCAACAACCTCAGTTTCCCTGAGTTGTTTCCCTAAAAGTTCTATCTTTTCTTTGAAGTTGTACTCATTTTGTTTTAAAACGTTATTTGCTTTAGTGCAGAGTTGTAAATCATTTACCAGGTTATCAATATGTTCTAATAACGTGGAAAATTTTAGATCAATGCTATCCCTAAATTTTTCACATTCAAAACAAGCATGTCTTTCAAATAATTGGTCCTTGGAACTTACCTGTGAGGAATCAAATGAATCAGCTATTAAAGCAGTTGCAGACTCTTTGGTGACTGGAGATTCCGACTCGTAGCACTAAGCTCTTCACCAACTAGATGATCAACAACATTTATAGCTTCTTTGATATCTGAAAGTTTCTCAACTATGATATCTCCTTCACTTGAAGATCCATTATCCAATGTATCAACGCAAGGTCACCCTCAGAAACAAATTGGAAAGACCAGTCTTGACCTTCATCACCTTGAGTTGTCAACGACTTTGTCTCTTTACTTGATGATGAAGTTTCATTCTTATAATTTTCTTGACGGTTGAATATAGGAAACAGATTTTCATTTCCTATTTTCTTTGGCTTTACACACTCTTGTTTAAAATGACCTTTTTCACCACAGTTGAAGCACATGACTTTTGTTTTGTCAAAACCAAAAGTCGTATCTTTAGTGGCAACTAGATTTTGTCTTGTCTTTTTCACAAACTTCTTTGCTCTTCTGACAGCACTAGCCAAGGCCCACATTATATCCATTCTTTCTAGCTCATTTTCATTAACTTGCTCATAGTCCTTATCAGCAAGATGACAATTTCCAATCTTACTAGCAACTAAACCATCATAAGATTGTACAACAACTGCTAGAAGTCCATATGCTCTTTAGCTACTTCCACTTTTACATTTCCAAGATTCTCGGTCCTTAACTTTGTAGTATTCACCTCAGGAACTATGTATTGGGTTCCAGATGACCCTGACTTTTCGGATCCTGATGCATTGCTTTGGCAAGACTTAGAAGAGCTAGAGACAAATGTCGTTTGCAGTGGTGCTCCTAAAATAACTGTAGTTGGAACTGAATTATATAATGAAGGATTTTGAACATAGGTTCCTTTCTTTGACTTGTACTTCATCCGTAGTTCTTCCTCCCTTAACTTCAAGATGAAATCATTAATGTCTAAGGTAGCTAGAATTTCACTTTGTCTCAAATTAGACACAAATGGATCTCATTTATCTGGCAAACCGTCAGCAAAGCTAGATACTTTATCTTCCATAGATGTGATCACACCATGAGTGTGCAGTTCACTCATCAATTGATAGAATCAATCAATGATGTCATCTAAGCTTTCATTCCCGATTGAAGAAAAATTATCAAACTCCTTTTTAAGAGCTTTTTCCTTTAGTGCTGTCAAAGTTGCATTTTCATCATATCTCTTTTCTAATGCCTCCCATAACTTCTTTGCCTGCTTGTTCTCAAAGAACTGATGAAAGATGTCCTTAGGTATAGACTGAGTCAACAAGGCATATACTTTCTTTTCAGCATTGAACATAATCTTCAGGGGTTTGCTCATTCATCACAAGGTCAACTTGACTCCATTAGCATTGACTAGTATTGTGTAACCAGTCTCAATGGATATCGAAAGATTTGGGTCAACTCCATTTGTGTAGATTTCAAACCGTTGTTTCCACTGTGGGTATTCATCGAACGTCAACAACTTTGGTTGTTTGTTATGGTTTCCAATCTCATTCTCCAGAAGAAGTAGGTTCTGGATGCGTGAGTCCTTTCCAGCAGTAAATGCAAAAAATTGGTGTTCCATTTCTTTGAACTTGGTAAACTTAGAAGAGGATAGTTTCACTCGTGCGAATGGGATATGCGTATGGGACACTCATGCGAATGAAGAACACGAATGAATTCAATTGTGCGATTGGATTCAGTCGTGCGTATGAACAAGACGATTGGAATCAACTGATTGGAGTTGTTCAGTTGTGTGAATGTGAGATGTGATTATGTTCAGTCGTGCGAATGGAGTATACGAAGGACATCAATCGTACGAATGGACCAATCATGCGACTGAAGGCTGATGTGTTTGTAAAATCGAATATTTTGATACTTTGACACAAAATATAAGTTTTCCAGAAACCCTAATATGTCGTATGATGAAAATACAAAACTTTAATGCATGCAAACGTTGAAAACACGTTTTGAAGTAAAATGGTGACTCTTTTGATTTAAAACGAAGGTTTTAACACCAAATCTAATCTAATTTATGCAAAATCAAGAGCAAAAGCTCTAATACCACTTGCTAAGACCGAGTACGTATGGAGTACTAACAGATTCTGCATGAGACCAGATCAAATAATGCGGAATCCTATTTGATTGGTGATCCAATCAGTGAAAACGATAACTCGGTCGATCTAACTATGAAACAAACATTAAGAATGAGTAGAAATCGATCAAGAACGAACTATGAAGTTAGATTGGGCATTCTGGATGCTCTGGACGTCTAGGTTTTTTATATATTCGAAGTATCTCTCAAAGTGTTCTGTTTTTTTTTCATGAATCAAGTTGTATTTATAGGTTTGCAGTTTCCATTCGTATGACTGAACCATGCTCCATTAGCATGGTTCAGTCAAGTGACTGATTCACGCGATTGAGTCATACGCATGACTGAAGATTCAGTCGTGCGACTGAGTCATTCTTATGTCTTAATTATACAAGTGATCCAGTCTCCTAGTTCAGTCATGCGATTGGTTCATTAGTCATGATTCATTCTTGCATATGATCCATAAGTATGGTCTATTAGCATGAATAATCACCCGGCTACGTTTAACACATTTCTTAATCATATTGACTTAGAATTGTGTACATCAAACTCAAACCTATATATAAAGTTCACACATATGACTTATACTTAACACAATAATAATATGAAATAATCAAAGATAAATAAACATCAAACACATATCATATTTCATTGAATAATTACAGTACACATGTGTAAGAAATGAAAGATTTTTACATTAAGAACATAAACTAGGAACATGATGTATCAACAAAGACCCAATAGAATCTTCCCAACCTCAACCACCATAAAACCCTTGAAGAACATAAGCATATAATCCTTAGGGGGAGTATTGTTGGATCCTAAAAGGATCATACATGCCAATTCAAGTAATGTGTTAATGGTTGTTTTGTTAGAAATCCCACAAGTCCAAGAACCAATGCGGATGAAGAAACTTCAAAGAAGAAGAAAAGACAAGTGTCGGCTATTTGTATATACAAATAACATAGAAAAAATGCTGACAAGTATTTGTTCTTCCGCATTAACAAATATTGATAGCCGAAACAAATGCTGAAAAGTATTTTGTACATCCGCATTTACTAATATGGATGTCCAACAACAACCACACATAAGTGTTTGTTCATCCGCATTTGTCAATGCTGATGACCAAACACCAATGTTGAATATCAAAAGAATAGCTAATAAAGATCAACACATCCGCATTAGTCAATGCGGATGATCAAAAGAAATGTTGATGAAGACTTTTGTACTTCGACTAGTTCTCTGATCTATAGGTCAGGGGTAGTTTAGTCATTTTGTAAAAAGCATCTTGTCAGACTATAAATATAATAGAAAACCTTGTATGTTAGGTGACTATTGGTACACATTCTAGATAATTAGAATCTTGTGTTTAGTCTTATGTTTAGAAGGTGTCTTGTTACTGTTTAATTCAAAAAAACCTAGCATTGATTGTAACCAATTAACATCATTAATACAAATAACATTTCTTGCATTTAATGTTCCTTGATTTTTTGATTCCGCCTTACAATCATTGACTCAATCATCATATTCAGTCCTTGTTTATTCACATCAATAGAGAATATCATTCTAAAACCTAGTCAATAGGTATCAGAGCTTTGGCTATCGGTTCTTCTTTAGATCTGCCTAGACCTGAGCAGAACTCGGTTAATCTGGTGATTGAGTTACTAATAGACTATTCGACTACCTCCACTTAGTAAACTGCATAAAGCTCTTCAACAGTCACTGTTTATCTATACTTATCTTCAGGAACAAACCCATGAACAGTTGTTACAACAGAAACATATAAACATCAGCAAATCTAGTTATACAAAGCATGTTTGGACTATTTGGACTAGTTGAACTTAACAATCCATCTAATCATTATTCAAAAGGGTTAAAAACAACTTATTAAAATGGATTCACATAATTTCTATAAATTTGGTCATACTCCAAAACCTCCCATGCTTAAACACAAATCTGAGTTTAAGCAATAGAAAATCAGATTTATGAATTATATTATAGGTGTAGATCTAGACTATTGGATTTTAATATGTAAAGGTCCTTACAAACCTATGATACTTTCTGCTTATCAAGTTGTATTATACAAAACCTCAAGAATAACTATTGAGGATCTCACACTTGATGATGATGACTACGAGAAGATAAAAGTTAATCTCAAAGTTTATTCTATACTCACTTAAGCACTAAAAATGGATGTGCTAAAAAGGCTAGAAAAGTATGGAACTGCCAAAGCTATTTGTGATGCACTACTGATAATGTGTGAAGGCAGTAGTGAAGTGGCTGAAATTAACAAGGACAAGCTTGTTAATCAATATAAAACCTTTCATCACTCCAAGGGGAGTCAATATCTAAACAACTGCATAAATTTGTGCAACTGGTAAATGATTTAAAGATCATGGGAGTAACACACAAAGTCAAAGAACTGAACAAGAAGATGTTCCACAGTCTTCCAGAAAGTTGGAAAAAAATGTTACAATACTGAAAAACACTCTTGATCCGAAGAGTACCACGTTGGAGATCATGATTGCCAAGATAGAAGCTCTTGAACTTGATGAAAGGAGCCGGAATCTTGGTGGACCTCAAGTCATTGAAGCTTATAAATTTACATCAGACACTCACTCTGTAGAAAATGCATTCATCACTAAGGATAATGATTTTCTTTCCTCAAGAGATCAAGTGAAGACAACTGGTTTCATTACTACTCCATCAACTAACAAGCCTTTAACATCATCATAACCAAAAGGGTATATTGCAACTCCCTCAACTACTCTTGAAGAACCAAGATCAGAAGAGCAAAAGGCAACTTACAGTGTCTTTGTTGCTAGCTTTGAACCTTACTTGGTAGGCAGACTCACTTCTGCTTATCTGATCAAAGAAGATTTGGAAGAAATGGATCTAGATGATATGGAAGAAATGGATCTGCAATGGAAAATGGCTATGATAGCAATGAGAGCCAAGAAGTTCTTCAGAAAAGGAAGAAATCTTAGCCTCAATGAAAACACCAAACTTGGATATGACAAATCCAAGGTAGAGTGTTTCAACTGTGGCATGACTGGGCACTTCTCTAGAGAATGTAATGCTCCTAGAAGAAACAACAACAATTTCTAAAGAAATTCTCAGGGTCAGTCATCTACACAACCAAGCACAAGATTTCACTCCAACAATCAACAACAGCAGTATCATCACCAAAAACATAAACAAACATACCAGAGTTAGCCACAACTGACAATTCAAGCTCATGGAAGTAGTCAAGCATCCTCAAATGCTATTGTCATCAAACAAGATGGAGTGTGTGATTGGAATTTGTATGCAGAGGAACTGAAGCCTCAATTTAAGAATCATGCACTCCTGGCTCACATCAATGATGGTCCATCTCCTACGCCATCTGAGGGTCATCCATACAGGTCTAATAGCTTATAGTAAGTGGACAATGGATGCTCTCGACACATGACTGGAGGTCGTTCCCTCCTTCATCACTTCAAGCATATACAAGAAATCATTGTGGCATTTGGAGGAGATTCATAAGGTGGCAGAATCACTAGTGAAGGATCTATGACAAATGGGATGCTGAGCTTTGATAGAGTGAACTACTGTAAGAATAGCAAGGATTTCAAATTCCTAAATGATGGGTTGTCTTAAAGAACCCGAGGAAGAATAACACCTATGTCTTAAACCTAAATTCTGCTACACCAAAAGAAGAAACATGTCTTCTATAAAAAGCATCTTTTGATGAGTCTCATCTTTGGCATAGACGTTTGGGTCACACAAACTTTAAAAACATGAACAGATTGGTCAAAGGAAACCATGTCATTGTTTTACCACAAAAGTAATTTCATTTTGTTGATCACTGTTTAGCATGCCTCATAGGGAAACAACATAAATCTTCCCACAAACCAAAGCTAGTGAACACAAACAGTTCTCTATTGAAGCTACTTCATATGGATCTATTTGGACCAACTCATGTTATAAGTATTGGAAAGAAACAATATTGTTTGGTGATCATTTATGACTTTTCAATATTTACATGGGTTTTCTTCTTACTTCATAAAATTGAAGCATCCAAACTAATAAAAGATTTTATTATAAAAATTGAAAACCAACTTGATCATAAGGTCAAAACAATAAGAAGTGATAATGGGACAAAATTTAAAAATGAAGATATGAGTTCTTTTTGTGAAACCAAAGGCATTGCTTATCAATTCAGTGCAGCTAGAACTCCTCACCAAAATGGGGTAGCTGAAAGGAGAAATAGAACACTGATAGAAGCAGCAAGAACAATGCTAGCTAATGCTAAACTGCCAATTACCTTTTGGGCAGAAGCAGTAACACTTCATGCTTTGTGCAAAATAGAACTCTGATTGTAAAAGAAAACAATATGACTCCTTATGAACTATTGTTTCACAAAAAACCATTTAGGAAAATTTTCATCTAAGTTTCATGTAGGATTCTTTGTAGGTTATTCTTCAGTTTCAAAGGCTTATAGTGTTTTTAATCCTTGATTAAACATTATTGATGAATCAACAAATGTTCAAGGAACATTCATTTCCCAAATCTACAAATGGTCCCGACTGGTTGTTTGATATTGACTCATTTACAAAATATTTTGATCAATTTCATTTGTCTGATGTAGGAAATATACCTTCAGTCGAGCCTTATTCGGGGGTAGAAAGAGGAGATCACTTTCCAATGATTCCTCCATCATCTTCAGAACACCTAAATGAAGATGAACCACTAAAAGTTGATCCTATCAGACAACCATCTCAAAATCAAAGTGTTTCAACTGAAGCTGGTCCTATTGTGTTACCAACACCATCAGAAGACCCATCAACTGAAGTCAGAAATCAATATCAAGCTACACCTCCAGTTGAAACATAAACAACATCAAATGATGAAAGCAATCAAAGTGTTGCTAATGCTGAAGTAGTCACAAAAACAGAATTTGATTATCTTCATAACTCTCCAACAGTACAAGATGAAGGTGCCTCTCACCTTGATGATCTGAATGCCTCCAATATTTATGTAAAAATAGCTAGTGACTCAATTTCAAGCACTAGAATACAAAAGAATCATCTAGTAGAAAGCACTATTGGTGACAAGAAGTAAGTCAAGTATTGCAAACATCTTTTTGTTCTCATGCTTTCTTTGTCAAATAGTACCCAAAAACATCAAAGAGGCTCTTCAAGACAATAGTTGGATTAAAGAAATATAGGAAGAATTGTTGCAGCTTAAGAAGCAAGAAGTATGGAAATAAGTAGATCTTCCCAATGGACAATACCCCATCGGTACCATATGGTTGTACAGAAACAAAATTGCTGATAGTGGAATTTTCATTAGAAACAAAGCAAGACTAGTGGCATAGGGGTATACTCAGGAAGAAGGAATTGACTATGATGAATTGTTTGCACTTGTTGCCAGATTAGAAGCAGTAAGAATCTTTCTTTCATACTCCACATCCATGAAGTTCATTGTTTATCAAATGGATGTAAAGTGCACTTTCTTGTATGGAAAGATTGCTGAAGAAGTCTATATGAATCAACAACCTGGTTTTGAAGATCCTGAATTTCCTCACAGGGTTTACAAGCTTGACAAAGCCTTGTATGGTCTTCACCAAGCCCCAAGAAAGTGGTAGAAGACTCTATCATCTTTACTTCTTAAACATGGTGTAGGTACATGTGTCCCTAGTTTCTTAACTTAATGTAATATGTCTTACACGTTTGTAATAGTTGGGTACTTAATGAAATGTAAATGTTTGGTTGTGTTTATCATGTTTAATATTTCATTAATGAGTTGTTTAAAGCATATTGACTTGATTATATAGGTTTGTGGTTGATTGAACTAATAAAAATAATTTAATGACAATTAATACAATCAAACTTAATAATATGAAGTTATCATGCGAATGGCCCATGCTAATGGACCATATGCATGAACAACTTCATGCGAATGACTCAGTCGCACGACTAAACCAGGAGACTGGATCAGTCATATGATTGTTACATAAGATTAGCTCAGTCACACGAATTAACACTCAGTCGTGCGAATAGACCAACCGCATGACTCAATCGCACGACTGAACCATGCAAATGGTTCAGTCGCCCGAATGAGCAACCCTAACCTATAATAACACCTAATTCGTGGAAAAACATAAACATTGAATATACTTCGAGTCCAAACGTACCCTACCCGTCCAGAAACCTTTAAGATCATACTCCAAGTTCATAGACCGCAGTAGATCGATTCCTAATCGATTCTTAACTTTAGATTCAATAGATAATTGTTTTCTCGTGCGTTCTCACTGATTGGATCGCCAATCAAATAGGATTCTGCACTATTTGATTTGTTATACACGTTAATCAATTAGTACTTCGTCCAGTATACGATCCTAACATGTGCTATCAGAGCCTTGGCTCTTGGTTGTGTGTGATTCAATCGTTTTTTATACAAAAATTGTGTTTTTTCCTAAAAAACGCAATCTTTTTGTGTCAATCGGTGTCTTAGACGTCTCCTGGTCATAAAGTTTAGTTTTTCTGGCAAACGGAAATTAGGGATAGTAAAAATGTGTGTTTGCGGCCAAACCACGTTAAACCTAGAAATTTTCGAATTCCAACAGCTTCAGTCGCACGATTAAATCAATCGTATGACTGAACTCATTCACATTCCCCATGTGCACGATTGGACCCAGTCGTACACTCATTCGTACGACTGAGATCACTATTCAGACTGTTCAACCACATTAGTTCATTCGGCCGACTAACTCATCCGCATTAGTTCAATCGCCCGAATAGTCCAATCGCCTGCCTTTATTCACACACAACAGTTTGTTTAAAATTAAAGTTTAGTGAAATGGAGTACCACTATTCAACATACACAGAAGGAAGAGACACACGTATACAAAACCTACTGCTATTGGAGAACGAAGTGGGAATTCATAATAAACACCCAAAGCTTATCATGTTAGAAGACTACCCACAATGGAAGCAATGTTTCGAAATCTACTTAAATGGAGTAGATACAAAATTTTGGGAGGCTATAGAGTCGGGGTACAGCCTGCCTGTTGGAGCTGACAGTGTCAAACTTACACTAAATGGCATGACTGATGGACAAAAGGCAAAACACAATGCAGAAAAGAAAGTATATGCTCTACTTACACAGTATATTCCGAAGGATATTTTTCATCAATACTCGGAGCATACACAAGCAAAGAAACTATGAGATGCATTGGAGAGAAAAGGTATGACGGAAACACATCATTGAAGGCCATAAAGGCTAAGGCTTTAAAGAAAGATTTCGACAATTTCTCCTCGATGGGAAAAGAAAACCTAGATGATGTAATCGATAGATTCTACCACTTGATGAGTGAGATGCACACTCATGGGGTAACTACTTTGATGGAAGATAAAGTGTCAAACTTTGCTAATGGATTACCAGAGAAATGGGCTTCATTCATATCAAATCTCAGACAGAATGGCATGCTAACTAAGTTAGATATCAATGATTTCATTCTAAAACTGAGAGAGGAAGAGCTACGGATGAAGTATGGAGCCCAAAAGTCCAACTATGATCAGAATCCAGCACTTTACAATGCGAATCCTCAGGTCAAGACATCTGGAGCACCACTGCAGACTGCCTTTGTGTCAAACTCAGCTATTTCAGCTCAAACTTCTACTTCATGGACAGAAACGTCAGGGTCATTTGGTAACCAACATACTATACCCGAAGCAAATGCAGCAAAGTTGAAGACCGAAAACTTCGGGAATGTGACAGTTGGGTTGGCTAAAGAGCACATGTACCTGTTAGCTGTTGTAGTCCACTCTTATGATGGACTAATTGCTGGAAAGGTTGGGAACTGTCACCTGGCTGATGAAGATTACGAGCAGGTGGACGAGACTGAGTTAGAAAGAATGGATATCATGTGGGCCTTAGCAAGTGCTGTCGGACGGGCTAAGAAGTTTGTCAAAAAGACCAGACAAACCTTGGTTGCAAACAAGGACACACCCTTTGGTTTCGACAAGTCAAAGGTAACTTGTTTCAACTATGGTGAGAAAGAGCACTTCAAACGTGAGTGCGTGAAGCCAGGGAAGACTGGCAATGGAAATCCTTTCTCCTCCTTCAACCGCAAAGATAAAGCCACATCTAGCAGTCCTACTTCATCAAGCAAGGATCCTAAATCCTTGACTGCTAACGAGGATGAAGGATAGGACTAGAGCTTTCGGTTTGTCTCACCGGGAGAATCCAACATCGCTAGTGTGGAAGATATAGATGATGATTCCACTGTTGAAGGAGAGATAGCAGTAGAACTTGTGATGTCTAATTCTAAAGAAACTGCACTAGTGGTCAACAACATGCCTAAAGAAGGAAAATCTGCAATAACTTCGGAATCACCAGAACCAGAGATGACAGACTCTGCACTCATGGCTGATTCATCTTCATCATCTCAGGTAAGTACCACTAACCAATTGTTCAATAATCATGTTTGTTCTAATTGTAATAAATTTAGAGAAAGTATAGATTTAAAATTTGCTAGGTTATTAAACCATAAAGAAATCTTAGTAAAGGATTTGGAACTGTGCACTGAATCTAACAGAGTATTAAAACAAAATGAGCATACCTACAAGGAAAAGATAGACCTATTGAACAAACAGCTTAGGGAAACAGAAATAGTTGCATTTAACCAAGCTAATGACATTAGGCACTATGTTAACTCCCTAGAGAACACTAAGAAGCAAAAGGCTATTTTAAAGGTAGAAGTTAATTCCTTAAAACAAAAACTACACAGTTGGACAAGCTCATTTCATATTGTCCAAAACTTAGTGAGAGAAAGAAATAATAGGGAGGGGTTGGGTTATAAAGTGGTTCCACCACCACATGAGATCTTGATGAACGCAAAATGTAAACCAATTAATAATAATCCCATCAAGGATCATGTGGTGTCCACTCCACTTGTTAGTGACCCAGATTCCAAAGTAAATCAACTGAATCTGGCACTAAACAAAAGGAGACCACTTCCAAGGCAAAAGGTAAAATGCCTTGCATTAACCTAGAAAAAGAGTTTGAAAAGGTTGATTTAAAGTCAAGTTCAAACAAAGTCAAATCTTAACCTAAATAGACCATTAAAATTAATCAATCACGTGCTTCATGTCAAAGTCCAGGTAAACTAAATGTTAAAGATGTGAAATCAGGTAAAGCAATTAAATTTGTAAAACCAGAATATACATCTAACCAAGAAGTGCACCAATCTAAACAGAATAAGTTCACTCGTGTGTCACCTACATCTCCATAAAAACAAATAAATCGTAAAGTTGAAAGAAGATCCCGCTACAATTGTGGAGAGTACGGACATATTGCGTCTCATTGTCCTTATTATCAGACACCGAGGAGGAAGGTTGAACTTCCTGAACCACAACCTAGCTCATTTAAGAGGAACTCAGTGACGCCTCCTAAAAGAGATAGTGCACACAAAGTTCAACCCATTAGCCACTCGTCTGTTTATTACAAACAGGCCATGCATAAATCTGGCTTATGGAAAGAAAAATCCACCTCAGTTTCTGAAAATGAGAACAAACAGACATCTGAGCTTCACTCACCCTCAAATGGTCAATGGGTTGAGTTGATGATGTGTGATGCCTCAGGGAAACCCAAGCCAGTGAAGGCTTGGGTTCCTAACCTAAACTAACGTTTTCATTGAATATGCAGGGTGTTCACTATAGTGTTGAAACCAATATGTGGATGTAGATAGCGGAGCATCCAGGCACATGACGGGGAATAGGGCTCTCTTATCAAATGTCAAAAAAATCAAAGGAGGGTATGTCTCATTCGCTGGAAACAAAGGTGGGTACATCACAACCCAAAGGGAAGTGGGAAATCATAAAGTGAAGTTTGACAAGGTAAACTATGTCCAACAACTGCAAAATAACTTACTTTCTGTTCTCTAATATGTGATAAAGGCTTCAAAGTAGTCTTTGACAACGAGAAGGGTTACGTTCTGAAAAAGGACTACGTGATCCTGGAGGACCAAGTCCTGATGACAGCTTCAAGATATAAAGATCTTTATGTCTTGGACCTTTCAACGGCCTCCATAACGGATCATGAAGTTCAATGCTTCTTTTTAAAAGCTACTGAGAAAGATTCCATCTCCTAACATAGGAGAATGGGACATATAAATCATCAGAAAATGAATCACTTAATCCAAAATGATCTAGTGAGGGGAGTCAATGTCAAAAACTTCCAATTTCTGTATTTCTGTGTTGCATGCAAGAAGGGCAAACAGACGAAGAAGTCTTATAAGGAAAAGAAAGTTCATTCCATCGACCTTCCTCTTGAACTTCTTCACATGGATCTGTTTGGTCCAGTCAGTACAAGAAGCATCGCAAGCAACTTGTACTGTTACATAGTTACTAATGACTACTCAAGATTCACTTGGGTAATGTTTCTGAAGTCCAAATCAGAAACCTTTGAGTCCTTCAAGGAATTAGTAACTACATTGGAGTCCCTATACAAGCTAAAGGTACGATATGCGCGCTCAAACAACGGAACCGAATTCAAGAATCAGTGGATGGAAGCCTACTGCAAGGAAAGAGGAATTGTACATCAATTTACTTCTGCATACACTCCTCAGATGAATGGTGTTGCTGAACAAAAAATCACAACTTGATAGAGACAGCACGGACTATGCTAGCAGACTCTAAACTGCCTATCCAGTTCTGGAATGAGGCAGTTGCAAATGCATGTTACACGCTTAATCAGGTTCTGGTAGTTAAATGTCACGAAAAAATGTGTTACGAGTTACTACAGCAACATAAACCTAACTTAGAGTATCTCGAGCCGTTTGGCGCTCCGTGCATCCTTCTGAAGAAGACTCAGGTGGGAAAATTCAGTGAGAAGGCAGATGAAGGAATCTTTCTAGGATCCAACATACCGAACAAGAGAGTTTACAACAACTCAACGGTTCTAGTAGAAGTTTGGTGTAACGCTGATGTTCAGAGATACACCATACCACCTACTAGAAAAGGACCCGCTTACTTTTTTGACTATGATGGATTCTTCAAGTCATTCAATATATCACTCTCCACTTCAGAAGACGAGTTGGCAACCAAGATGATGTATGATATCTTGAACACACCGTCTCAAGGCTCAACATCATCTGGGTCACAGAGTCAATCATCTAACAACTCAGGCGGAGCACTTGATGAAAGTGACTCCTCCTCTGATGAAGAAGTTGGGGAGTCTGATCAGAACAACCAAGAGGAACAGGTTCTTATTCCTGCAAGTCCACAAACATCTGACGTAGATGCCTCTGAATCTTCGGAACCTTAGACTCCTACTGCCTCAGATACTGAACCAAATGTTCATAATCTGCATTCTAAAGTAGTTGTTCTAATAACCCCTGGATCACACCTCAATGTCTATCATCCTTTGGATAATCTCATTGGGGATGTGAGGTCAGCAGTTCAGACAAGAAATCAGTTGTACTCAGCTGATTATGCCTCGGTAATGGAAAAGGGATACCTTCACCATGGTGCATATCGTTGCTTTGTGTCTCAGTTTGAGCCAAAGTATGTAAGTGAAGCCCTGAATGATGAGGGATGGTGAGTGCCATGCAAGAAAAATTCTTCAGTTCAAGAAGTAAAGTGTATGGACTTTGGTGGATAGACCTAAAGGTGCAAAGGTCATTGGCACCAAATGGGTCTTGAAATGCAAGAAAGATGATCAAAGAGTGATCATCAGAAACAAGACCCGACTTATTGTTCAAGGATTTCAACAAGTCGAGGGCATAGACTACAATGAAGTGTTTTCACCCGTGGCAAGAATGGAAGCAATCCGTATCTTTCTTGCCTATGCATCATACATGAAAATTAAAGTTTATCAACTTGATGTGAAGAGTGCATTCCTTCATGGTGAAATCAAAGAGACAGTGTACCTCACTCAACCCGAGGGATTTGAGGATCCATATCATCGGGACAGAGTTTACAAACTCGACAAGGCTTTATATGGGCTTCACAAGCTCCTAGAGCCTCGTATGAGAAACTCTTGACTCACCTGGTGAAACATGGCTTTCGCGGAGATGTTATCGACTGTACACTGTTGATAAAAGAAAATGATAGAGATTTACTGCTTGTTCAAATCTATGTCGATGACATAATATTTTGTTCAAAGAACAAAGATCTATGTAAAGAATTTGAAGCAGTAATGAAGGCCGAGTTTGAAATGA
>BJCM01080227.1:0-22420 GCA_018326385.1 Flaveria bidentis
TATATATATTTATATAATACAAAATTGCTTTAAAAAATTTATAATTTTGATGTCTATTTCATATTGCCGTAATGGTTGAACTAGAGCATGTTAATTGTGTTTATTTTACATGATGAAAATGATTGATAGGACTATTAATAGTTTGAACAAATACACAAAAGTATCTAACTCATTATAGACTGGTATAACTTTATTTGTCTTACCTTTTTGTAAGTGTATCACATTCTTTAATCTTCTTAGTTCTTATACATGAGTCATAAATTATTTAGCCATATGAATCACTCTATCTTCTTACAATAAAATAAAAACACACAACACTTACGAAAGTAAATTTCCAAAATTTTACATTTGAATGAAAAACTAAACCTTATTGATAGCACATTAGCAATGCTATAGCGGGATTTTACTAATATTTTTGTTTGTTTGTTAATTGACAAAAGAAAATAAGTAGTAATAATAAATATACACTTGTAAAGTAATAATTGGAGAGATTTTTTCAAGACAAAACAATGTATATTAGGGTTAATAGTATAAAAATAAAACATTTTACTATTGTTTACCTTACCTCTTTAAACTTGTTGATTAAAAGATCAATGGTTGTCATCTATAATACAGTAAAAGTATAAATTTGCTAATAATCCTTAATAATAACATTTAATCCCTAAAAGAGTAGTTATGTGCTATAATATTTAGCCTCCTTTTTCAAACAAAATAATATTCATACTTGATTCTGTAACATAGTTTGATGCTTTAAAGTTTAATATTTGACAAAATAACCAAGAAATAGAACCGGGCCGATGATTACTGAATCCAGATAATGAAGCACTTGGGCCCAATGGGGGAGCAGAGGAGGCCGGAGGGGAAAACGTGGAGCGGGCCGGGGATGCTATCACTGGGCCAAAATGTGGGCCGCTGTCCAAAACATGTTTGTCACACCCCAATATATTAGCCCAGAATGATCAACACTCCACTCGTGGGTCAAACTCAAAGGAGTAATAAAATTTATATGGTTCTAAGGAGTAATGAAATATAAAAAATGATGTTCGGGAGAACTCTTGTTAGCTTGTCACATGAACCTCTAAACGTAAAATGTTAAACCCTAATGAAAATTTGAGAGAGTGAATTTTACATGATTGACTATGATAAATAATGAGACATTTCGTAAAATGGTTAAAATATGACTATACATTTCCCCTTTTTTTTCAAAAATTTTGAATAATATATATATCAAAAATTGATTAATTTAAGGTGTGTGAAGACATCATTAAAATTATTTTTATTAATTACACGTGTTTTTTTAGACAAATTCAAATATTTTAATATAACAAAGTTAGATAGAAAAAGCTTTTACACATACTTGAACTCACTCAATATCCCAAACGTCCGACGATAAAAGAAAAAAGCTTCCGGGGAAGTCGTATCCATCCAGGATAGTATATTTGTGCCGGTTAGACATCTTGACATGTTTGCGTTATAGAAACCTTATTATGCAAAAAGAAAAACAAAGAATTTTGATTTTCATTACATTAACCTATAAAAATAAAATATGTACCATACTCATTTAATCCCGTGCGCGCTAAAAACTCGACATCTAAAGCTAATTTTTAAACTTGTTTATTTAATGAATTCTGACATAAGCACGATCTCATTTTAACTCGGTTTCATTTGAGGTTTTAACGAGTCGAAGAACGTTACCTCGTAATCCGGCTAGCGTCAACCGTCAAAGGTTCAAGAAAACAAATATGGACCCTGTGCCAATGCCTTAACCTAACCATCACCATCAATCACACCAGTGCTCGACAATGGAGCCGGATACACAACTCACCAATCTCGTCACAGCTCTAGAGAACGCCACCGCAATGGCAAAGCAGCTGCCGTCAACAACAACCACCACCACCACCGCCACCGCCACCGCCACCACCACCGACGCCGCAAACATCTACGCCGCCCTCCACGCCGCCCACCGCCACCTCTCCCTCTTCCTCCAAACCACCCAATCACCACCACAACCTTCAACCGATGTCATCAATGTTGAAGATGATGGTGATGAACCTATGCGGATTGCTGACGAGGATCATCAGTTGATTGATGGAGCGAAGGAGGATGATTCGAAGATGATCGCGATTGAATCGATGGAGGAGCGAATGAAGGATTTCTCGATTCAGAACAATAAGAGGCTGAAACGATCGTTGTCGTCGATGTCGTTGGCCGGAGGAGAGCGGATGCGGTGGTTGGATTACGAAATTGAATCAACTAGGGCTCAATTTGAATACGATCCTCATGTTAACAGATTAAGGGCTTTAGATCTCATATATCAGTTCCATTGTTGAATTCCATACGTTTTACATGTACATTGAGTCTCAATTTACATTTATCACATCCATTGTTGATTGCTGCAAGAGCTCTGATGAGTGATAATGGAGCATGTACATGTTCGAAAGCACGATGTACAACAATGGGTCTTTGAAGACAACTATACAGGTGTGTGTTACTGTTACTATCACTTTCTAGGTTTACGTACAACAAGAATGGTTGTTACACAAGTTGAACACATGATGATAAGGGTGTAGATGATGTTGGTTCTTGTGTAGATCCGCTGATTTTGTATACATATTAATTAGTACGTCGGAGATTAGTTACGCCTTATAGCCATTAGTTACGCGAACCATTGAGCTCATGTATGATGTATCCAACTTTATTGTATCGAAACCGACTTATAGGCATTGCGCGCAAGATGATAATTTGGGTAAAAAGATTTGGAGAACGAAAATGAAGATCTTTTGAATGGCAAGAACATTTTGTACACTAGAACAACATAGATGATCAATGCTTGAATCTTTGAAGTACAGGTTAAGATTAGTATCAAAATTCAAGAGAATGTGATTGCTTGAAATTTGACCAAATGATTCTTTATGTAGAGTTGAAATGGTTTTAAATAACAATCATAATCATAATCTTTCATGAAATGACATGATAACTTATGGTTATAACCTCAAAAAGATCACAAGACAATTACATCAACAGAGAAGTAGATCAATAAAAGCAAGTTAGTAGCAAAATTCAGTTTGCTACCGAAGACAAGTTAATTCAGTTTGCTACCGAAGACAAGTTAAGTACCGAAATTCAGTTTGTTGCCGAATACAAGCTGCTACCAAACTTCAGTCTGCTGCCAAATAACAAAGTTGCTACTGAACTTCATTTGTAAAAAAACAGCTTTTCTACCGATGATCTGTTAATAGCGACCATCAAAATTGAATAGCGCCAAGTTGACCTAGCGGTCAACCGCCCCTTAGACACCACCCGAGGGCACTATCGGTGTTGTTCAGTGAGCTTCGCCCCCATGCTCCCATTGAACAATTAAAGTCTCTCTAAACCATAAATTATAATAATCTTAACTAAACACATTTTACGCTTCTTAATTTATTATATCAACGTATATTCTAACTTTTAATTTGATCTTAAATGAATCTCAATCACCCAGAACGACTTGATGACACTAAAATCACCGATTGTATTAATTTTAAAAACGTGACAGGGGCATAATAAAAGTACAAAATCATGAATCAGATGGAGAATATTTGACAGATGTTTAAGCTTGGATGGATAAAGTGGTAAATTGGACAAAACTTTATTTTTGACTACACATAGAAAAGTCAAATATATCAAACATTTGACCTTCTGCCATGCCTAAACCCCGACATAATTTCATGCATTTATTCTACTATAACTTGCATAATTCATTTCATACCTCCAAAATTAATAATATGAAATGTTGGAAGCGTAATATGGCATATAGCTACTATTTACATGTTTGACTCTCTTAAGTCAAGATAGACTACACATACCTTCATTTAAGTCAACTCATAATTATCAAAGACTAAATCATCAAAGACAGACATTGCAGTTGCATCAAGAATGCTGTCATCTCCAACCTCCCCTAGTTGACAAAACTCAGGTGGAAGAGGTGTTGAGGTAAAATCACTAAAAATATCAGAATTCGCGTTGGCGGTATTTCCTGATAGCGGCTGCTGAGGAGAAAAGCTGGGCAGTTCAGCCCAGTCAGTCCACTGCGGTCCTGCAGATTGTGGTGGCGTCATGACAGCCAACGGCTGCGGCTGCTGCTGCGGCTGCTGCTGTTGCTGCTGACAAGTAAAGCTAAGCGGCTCATCCCAATCAAACAATGGTGAGTCTACAGATGATGGCGGCTGAGTCGCCTCCTTGTTCCAATCAAGCCCTATTGGTGCTGCAGAAGGTTGCGGTTGAGTCATGATGGCTGGCATGGGTTCATCAACGGCTAGAAGAGCAGATAAAGAAGACAGCTGACTGCTGAAGCTAGGCTCACCACCGGCTTCCGGTGGTGCAACCAATGATTCCTGGGGAGTAAGGCTGGCCAATACTGGTGGGCAATGGGTAGAATCATCATTTTTTATTTCTGGAAAAGAGAGTTGTTGCTGAACCGATGATGCTAAATGATTGTTTTGTCCAAACACGACTGATTTCCCATCACGAGCAAATCTAAGTCCAGCAAAACTTGTGTTTGGGTGCACCCTACTGTCTTCAGTACTTCTTAAAAGAATGTTTTTTGTTTCATCACCATATATCCTAAAATTATGTTCAGATTTCAACTGGATTGTTTTTAAAAGTGATAAACGTTGAGGTATTATTGATCTTGATTTGTAATAATTAAAACTAGAGTGCATTATAGTATTGTTTCTTGATCTCGTTTGAAAAGGATTCCAATGGGATTGTTGGAAATTTCTTCGGGATGTGTTGAAACCGAAATTATCTGTAAAATCAAAAGAAGAACTTCTAAATCCTTCCTGAGCTCGTTTCATACACAATCGGTGCTTCTGCAAAATTTAAACTACTTAAAATACTGTTCTGATGAACATACAAAAATATAGAAATATATAAACAAAAAAACAGAAATGCACACAATCTATACAATTACAGTACTATGCAATAACTTATTATTATGTGGTTTTAATTCTTCAAATCAGACCCTGGGCTCATCAAGATTAGGAGCTTAATTTGTTAAGAAAGTACATTTCCAACATGATAATCACTCGATCAATTACTTCAAAATCTTGGTTTTTAATGACTATAAATGCGTATATTTGAAGATTGTATAATTGGTAAACATGATCCTGGTAATTAATCAAATATTAATTTGTTCACTAAATGTAATCAAGATGAAGCATGCTTAATTATATTCCATTTCCTCCTTTTGCTTCCAAATAAACCCAATGAGCTAGGGATCTTTTCAGGATTCATAGAGGTAAGGTTCACCTTCATCTCACCCTCCCCGGACCCCTATTTCCGGAGTGGAATTTTTACTGGGTATTTTTGTTTATCCTAAATAAAACCTAAAACCACACCAAGCGATAAAATAATTGTAATAAAGCACATTTAAAACTGAATTCTAGAAGATGAAAACAACAAACCTGTAAATGACTAGCAACATTTGCTCTTGTCAATCCAGGGACATTCATGAGTTCAACTATCTTCTTTGGAAAAGCCTCTGACTCCCAAATACAAGGAAACAAATATAATCAAATTTAGAGACGTATTAAAAAAATAAATGCTAAAAGAATGTTATTAATATTTGTCTTGTATTCCTATTGTGGAGTAAGTTTTTCATTATCATTTGATCATATCCCTTTATTTTCTATGACCAGCAGGCAAAAACCATGAATCCCTTTATTTTCTATTAATATTTGTCTTGAATTACAACTAAACAAGGATTTTCTTTTTTGAGAAAAAGAATCAAGATCAAGAATTATCTTACTCTCATCCCCCAACTGTGCAATGGCTGCCAAGAACTTGTGATGCATTTCTTTAGTCCAAACAACTCGTGGTTTCTTTTCTATATTTCCCTGTTGCTCGTTGTCGTCCACCATCCTTCGACTCCCTGCATTTTCTTTGTGTAATAATTTCTCAGATGATAGTTCTCTTTTATTCTTTTCCCGTGCCAATGCAGTTGCCCAAAGATTGTTCATTTCATTCACACTCAAAGATTTCATAAAATATACAGTTACACCTTTCCCACCAACTGTAGAAACATTCACATCATCAACATCTGGGGACATCACTGTATCATATCAAATAAGCAAATTATTCACTTCTCTAACTGCAATTACTGTTTTTATGTAAAGAAAACGCAAAAGAACACAAGACTACCAGAATTGATGGATATTGGACCAAAAGTTTGCAACTTCATATCACACAAAACAAGAATAACTGATATGTTTGGTGTGTGAACAGAAAAGAAAAGGATGAAACTTACAAATGATTTGCAGTTTGATTTTTTTCTCTATGTGCTCGATAATCCCGTGTCTCTTTGCATATGTTCTGTGGACGTTTGTTAAAATTAATTCTGTCACATCTTTCTTTTCCCATATCATATTCACTGCATCCATTTCCTTTTCATAACTAAAAGCTGTAAGAAAAGAGAATAAAAGGAGTGCGTTATTAAAGAAAATCAGATGTTTAAACAACAAAGTTCATAGTTTGCATACTCTGTTAGAAATTACAATATGTTATGAACGAATTGAAACATATAGTCTAGACAAAGAAGCTCACTAGAAACTAACAAATAATTCATCTAAATTCTTTTTCGTACCTTCATAGCGACAGTGGTTAAGCATATTAGCAACAATATTTTGACAAACATGATCATCATTCACAAGCAATATGCATATGTCTTTGGCTTGCATAGGTTGAGTGTGTATTCCAGGCTGATTTCTTCTGCTCATTTTTTTGACGATGAGGGTAAGGAGAATGTAGAACAAAAACTATCTTGATTTGGAGCTACAGATTATAGAGGGCATACTTTGTGAAAGATTAAAATAATGTGTGTTGAAATTTATTTCCTTAAGTTCATATATATATATATATATACACACACACACACACACACACACACACACACACACGCACGCACGCATATGACTAGGAAATAAGGTGGTTCTTCATGCATTAGAGGTGTGTCCAACATTTATATCAATGATGATTAGGATAGAGAAAAAGACTAGCAATTAACCATGTGAATACAGTGCATTTTTACAAAATTGCTTGATTTGTTTAATTTACTGAAATCTCCTTCAGTAGAAACAAATATGGAACTCGTGCACCAAAATTCAATCTAGACAAGTAAAATCATGGAGAACCCGAAGGGTCCTAATGTGACTATTTATTATGTTATATCAATTTATTATCTTATAGTTCAATCTCAAAATTTTCATGTTTATCACTTGGTGTTCACGGCATGTTTGCATGTTTATGTAATTGTGTGTTATCTATTCTTTAAATATTATTTTTCCTATTTATAATGCGAGAATAATAATTTTAAGTTGTTTTAAAACAAGTTGTTTGGGTTCATGATTATTTTGTAACAATATTATATTTTTAAGTGAAATCTCTATGACAATTAAGGGCGATAGTGTTAATCCATCGCTTTGTATGTATGTCTTTAATAGATATTTTATTTGAGGTCACCCCCTATTTCAAGTAAATAACTTTAGTATGGCCCATTTGGAGCAACGTGTATGTATTCGTTTTGATTATATCATGCCTTTTCAATCATTTGACAAACATCGTACCATGAACTCCCTCAAACATCACCCAACAACACTTGCACCCAGACAAAAGAGGTGCAACATAAGCTTGTCACGACCGCCTCCTTAAGGCATGATGAAAGGTGTGGAGTTTGGGTTATGAGCAAGGTCATAGGCGTTATGTTTTTCTTCTTGTATTTTTTCATGATTTACCAACCATAAGTGCACGTGAGTGTAACAACACTCACCGCCTATGTTTCGCATATGCGTTAATATTTTTTGTTCGCGCTCGTTGAGGTATAAAACATAATCTATATTTTAACAATCATTATGTGTCTAAGACTACAACAATCTTTGTTGACTTTTGCGATGTTACAACTCATTCGAGATTCGGTATTTAAGATTATAGGATAATTGAACTTAGCCATCATCCAGTTAGAATACTTTTTGATAATTCTTATTAAAAGGTGTGAACTTTTTGTTAGACTTAAGTTAAAAAGTTAGGCTATAGGAAATAAAGAAAAAAAAACCTATCCTAGTTTCATTCCAAAAATAAAAAAGCATATAGAAAGAAGTTTTAGAATATTTATGGATGTTCTCATATTCAATATAATTTGTTTATTACCTAAAGTTTTTATTAATAATTTTATATTCATTTCATATTATATATTATATAGATTTAAAGGCATTGATAAATAAAAACTACTAATATTAGATATGATTGATTTTAAAAAATTAAAAAAACTAAAATACAAAGTATTAAAAATAATATTATGACTTACAAACATTTTTAATCAAAATCATTTTTAATGATTGAACCTGTGTATTATAGTGGTCTTTAGTATAACAAAAAGTATATATAAAATGTCTATATATGTGATTTTTAAAAGTTATATACATGTTAATTTGTATTGAACCCTTTTTATTAGTATATTTATACTCTATAAATTCTCTAATTTCGTTAAGAATATGCGTATCTAAATCAACATCTTAAAGTTAAAACTCTCAATACGAGGTTTGTTTGTTTTTATTTATTTATTTTTAATTTACAAATATATATGATGTTTACTTAAAAATCGTCTGTTTAAATTTACATTAAACAAGTCAGATAAATAAATGATTATTTAATAAGAAACAACAAATAAGTTTTGACATTTCATTCAAAAAATACAATTGCTCCATCTACAAATGAATGATATTGGAAAAACAAAATAGTGATTTTGTTGAAAGATACAGAGAACGAAAGAGTCACAATTTCAAATTAATCATAACAAAAAGATTTTTATAGATACGCCCAATAATTCATCATGTTATTAGATACCCTCTAACGACTCACATTATATCACTCGATATAAAAAGATAGTGAGAATGGAGAATGTATCGATTTCAAATAATCATAATAAAACTAAACCCCAACATAAAGAAGTGTAAAGAATACGCAGCCATGGGAGACAATGATGAAGCAAAGCTTCAACTTCTGCTTGAATGGTTAAAGGTAACACATCAAGATTCTAAATATTTTAGTTTTCTTCAGTTTCATTTCGATTATACCCAAAAACAAATTTAATTTTGCGTAATAAAGTTTGATTATTTCACACATTATTCGAATCCCTGTGTAAACCCCAGTTGAATGGAGTGGAATTTCGCGGTTGTGACATCAAATACAACGATTCGAACAAAGGGTTTGGTGTATATTCATCTGATGGTGCCACTGATGGTAAATTGAACCTTCATTCATTGATTTCTTGTTTGTGTTCTTCTTACTGATGTTATGTGATCGAAGTACAATTGGAAAAAATACGTGTTTTTTCGTTAAGATCATAGTTATAGCATATAACGATGCTTCAAACGAATTCAAAGGGTGTATAAAATGGTAAGATGTGATAGAAACAAGAGTGATTTTGTCAATTTAATAATTAGGGCTAAATTACTCACATCTTAAGGAGATGCATGTTGATGCAATAGAAGTGAAATTCTGATGTTAAATGTGGATTTCTTAACTATCTTTAGAGATTGATTGTTTTTATTTGAAATATTTTAGGTGTTTTACTGGTGGTTCCTCTTAATTTGGCTATAACTCCAATGAGGGTCTTACAAGATCCTATTCTGGGACCTGTATGCTCAGCAATGTTTGAGGAAGGGGAAGTGGATGACAGATTTTTGATACTTTTGTTTCTTACGTTCGAGTCTATAAGGAAAAATTCTTCATGGAAACCGTATGTAAGACAACTTTGGTTTATGCTATATATATGTATATATGTTTACTTCTTTTCATGTATTGAAATGAATATGAATAAGTTAGGTACCTTGATATGCTTCCAACTACTTTTGGAAATCCACTGTGGTTCTCTGATGATGATCTGTTGGAACTAAGAGGGACTACTTTGTTTAAGGCAACCGAATTGCAGGTGCTGTTTATACTCAAAGATGAAAAATATATTTTGTTTTTTTTTCACCAAGAGTTTTTTGCATGTGTGTATGTACAGAAAAAGAGTTTGCAGTCATTGTATGATGATAAAGTGAAAGAGCTGGTGAAGAAGCTCTTGATTCTTGATGGTGACTCAGAAAGGTGTACATCGTATTATAATTATCGATAACTTAACATTTCTTTGGGGTTTACTTATCTTATGAACAATCAACCGTGATCTTATTCGTCTACTAATGAGAACTGCATGTTTTTCTGTTTTGTAGTGAAGTTTGTTTCAATGACTTCCTTTGGTAATCATCTTTTATCTATAAGCTACTATCCTAATTTCTAAGGTTCCCTGATTATTTTCTTTTTTGCTTCAGCATTTTTACTTACCAACTTGCCAACCCCGATTACTTGTATAGGGCTAATTCAATATTTTGGACTCGTGCTTTGAGTATCCCTCTTCCTCGCTCTTTTGTATTTCCCCAAATCCAAGAAGAAGATCAAAGCCATGCATCCAATCCTGAGTTAGAAGATGGTGATAACAGAAAAAGTGAGGTTTTATTTTCTGTTGCCTTCCAAATTACTTTTTATGCTTTCTATATTATATTGCATGCTTTATTCATTTCAGAACTGGAGGTCAATTTTTCTTCCACTCAAGAAGAGACTGTTTGGGTCGAGGGTCTTGTTCCTGGCATTGATTTTTGCAACCATGGTACTCCAGTTCGTTTACTATATGATTTTCTTTTTAAATAACCATGTGAGTGTTTTCGGGTAGATAATCACAGATTCACAATTAAACATGTTAATTTGTTAATGTATGTTTGTGGTAATTGTGGTAAAGGTGATTTAGTTTTGTATTTTTTTGTCTTAGTCATTAATTAATTTAAAGGTGTTTTTTGACTGTTACTTTGTTATATTAGGAAATACTTTTTCTAGAGTAGGCATGAGCATACTTGGTAGGATATATGCTTATAAGGAATTGTTATGGTTGTATACTCCTATAGTAGGTATAAGTCAAAATATTTTTTTATGCAGATTTGAAGGCTGCAGCAACATGGGAAGTTGATGGAACAGGATCAGCAACGGGTGTGCCTTTGTCCATGTATCTTCTTTCTGGTAATCAATTATCCCTAAATTGGGTATCTTCATACTTCTTATTTTCCATGAAAATAGTGATGTTTGACTCAACAACGTAGTTCAGAAAAATTTTTGATTACTTTTTTCAAGTCTAAAAGGAAATATTGTAATCTTCAGAGGACATCATGGGAAGGAAGTTATTGCAATTTTCATGGGTCTGAGGAAAGTGTTTGTTCTTTTACATTGAAATATTGATCGATTTTTTTCCGTAACAAATTAGTTGAAGAAGCTTGTCTTCAAACGGGGAAAGAGATATCAATTAGCTATGGTAGCAAAGGGAATGAGGTACAACTATCCGCATCATCATGATTCAACACTTTTTTTACTTTATACTAGTAATTTGTATATATTATAATTTGCAGGAACTTCTATACCTATATGGATTTGTCACTGATGATAATCCAAATGATTATATCATGGTAATTATTTCTTATAAACCATCATTCAACTAAATGCCTAAATCCCATTTATCAACCTTTCTATGGTTGGTTTCTTGGGGGTAACATGGTCAACTTACTTTAGCATGTTTACTTGTCACAGGTACACTATCCAGCTGGAGCTATCAAAGATGTACCCTTTTCCGAAACCAAACTACAACTTCTTGAAGCGCAAGTCAGTACCACTTCTCCATTGTAAAATTTGATCAATAGTTCATTATGTTAAACAAGGGCATTTAACTATCAGAGAAGCACTTCCATTGATTTATAGTTTCCTTGTATTAAACATAGTAGACATGGGACAACTATTGTAATAGTTTAACGTTCATCTTACATGTTTAATCTACAGAAAGCTGAAATGAGGTGTCTTTTATCCAAAAAACTGCTTGATCACGGGTTCTTTTCAAATGAAAAAGAAACCAGAGATAAAGCCAAAGAGACTGAAGTTGTTAACTATAGTTGGAGTGGTCACCGCAAGACACCTTCGTACCTGAACAACCTAGTTTTTCCAGAAGAATTCTTAACTTGCTTGAGGACCATTGCCATGAATGAAGACGAAATATTTAAGGTTTCATCATTGCTTGAAGAGGTGCACTCCTATTCCTGCTCTAATGCTCTTAATTATCATTCTTTCAACAAGAAAACATTTAACTTTGCCAAAATTTTGTTTTCCTGACTTAGCGTTGATTGAAAACCGATCACAAAATTTCTTAAATTGTATCATCTGAAAGTTGTTGGTTTTGTTAGGTAGAAAATTAAGTATGCTACTTGAAATGGAAATCTGGCTTAAGCAAAGTCAATACTCTCTGCAATTTACCCATGTGTGATTTTTGAGTTAACCACATTTTTGTGTATTAAAGCTTGTGGATTCAGAAGGGGACAGACACCCAGCGGATATAGAAGTTCGTGCAGCTGTATGGGAAGCTTGTGGGGATTCAAGCGCCCTACAATTGCTCGTTGATCTTCTCAATACGAGGTGAGCCTACATGGAAGTCATGCATACCCTGTATAAATTTTGCAGTGTAAAATAGATTAAAAGAAAATAATAAGAAGAAGAACAGGCTGTGATGGTGCATACAGTGATTAAAAATTACAGTTCCAACACTTACAACCTGGGTCTCCTGCATTTTTTTGTTATCTTTTATGATTTGGACCTGTATTTCAGTTATTATATTATGATATTAAAAATGATTTTTGTGGTTTTATTAACTTTGAAGGATGATGGAACTTGAAGAGGGCTCAGGGACGGAAGATTCTGACACAGAATTACTTGAGAAGATCTGCTGCTACGAAAACAAAACTCCAGAAGGCAAAAGGTATGGAAAACGTTCATTCTGACTTGTTAATATTTTTCACAATTGACATGTATTGTTTAACTTTTCTAAGATAATTAGTGAGTAATTAGTTATATACAATGTATGGGTTCAAGAACATTTTTGGATTCAAGAAACTAAATTAATTGTTTGTCAAAACTAAAATTTTAAAGGATCATTTTTAAATCTTTGGGAAATCATAAAATAGATTCTCTTGTTTGGATGAATAAGTAAGGGGCGAATAAGTAAGGGGCGAATAAGTAAGGGGCTGTTTGGCAATATTTAAATGATTAAGTGATGAACCAATAAGAGGTCTGAATCATTAAGTGCTAAACCATTAAGAGGTTTAAATCATTAAGAGCTAGTATATAGTTTAACTATTCATAGGTAAATGTCTGACCAATTCAGATAAGAGATGTTAATAATTCAACATTAGATCTCTTAACCATTCAGCATTAGTATAATGCTTAACCATTCAGACATTTGCTCACGAAACAAATAGTCCAAACCATTAAGTATTGAACCATTCAGACATCTGAACCATTAAGAGGCTAATTAAGAGGCTGTCAAACAGCCTCTAATTAAGTATGAACTGAACTCTGTAATTGTTCAAGGCAGATGTAGTTTAGTTCCATTAAAAGACATTTACCTCATTGCTAAACATTATTTTTCAAGCTGCATATTTAGATTTCTATGCATCTATACCATGCTATTAAACCCTATAATCTTATGTTTTTCAAAAGACCTCTTTCTCCCGACTAGCATAACGATTCTTTTTTTCTCCATCTTTTTCAAAATTTCTTACTGAAGCAATGAAGCATCTAAGAATCAAGAAATGAGTCGAAACAAATGGGCAAGCATAGTGTACAGGCGAGGTCAAAAGCAACTCACCCGACGATTTCTGAAAGAAGCAGAGCATGCATTGCAGTTAGCTTTGAGTGAAAGTAATTAAACACACTGTTAAAAACTAGTTTTACCTTATTTCTTACTAGACATAATTATCTTAGCCTATTGTTATTTGTTAACTTTCTGGGATGCATTAGATTGCTTATTTTGATGTTGCAATGCTGATGTGCACTTATACTTGGTGCAGCAAGTGTAGTTAATGTTACTATGGCTGGATGTATGTTAGTTTTACCCGGTTGAGAAATTATATATGATTATGATATATTTGACATGGATTTTGAAGCTTATTCATTTATGTTGCTTTCACAAATCACTGAATCAGTGCTGCATATATCAATCTGCTACTTGTAGTGGATATGATCACATTGGTTCTATAGGGTGTGCCTGACTCTTAAGACATCGCATTAGGTGCTAGATGAAAATAAAACTTATTTGATTGTACATTCGTTCGCTCCAAATCATCTCAATTTAATTATTTTATATTCTAAAATGTAATTAAACAAATCATAACATTAAAGGAGGGCAAATACATATAAACCATTATTGCTGTGGGCTTGTAAGTTAATTTATCCAAAAATACCTTCAATTATTGTCCATGCCCACAAACCACCTCCAAAGAAGGTAGAAAACTGGATAAATTTTCCTACACATCCTTACCCAAGCACTAAAACCAAGTGAATAATATTTATATGATTAAACCAAAGGTCTCTTTTCTTCCTCATCTTCATTTCTCCGGTTTTCGTTTTTAGCCAAAGCCAACTCTTTCATCTTTGGGGTCGATCTTGGAACCGGTTTGTTGTCAGGTATCATCTTCAATACGATTCCCATAGATATCAGAATCAAACCTGTTCCATGTTGCTCTGTCAATGGCTTTGTGAAGATCAAGTATGATAGCAGCAGAGTGACTGCCTTTCTAGCTGTTGTGATCTGTCGTTGTATGGAATTAGGTTCAAGTTCAGAAGCACGCGGTACAGATTTGAGATGGGTATTAATAGAAATTTAACAGGAATCAAAATTTAAAGTGGAGATTTGGGATTGACAGATAACTTACCATTGCAGTGGTGGCAGCTCCAAAAATGGCAATTAGGGAAAGAACCGAGACTTGACCGATAAATGTTGCCATTGCTTCAAAGACTAGGACACCATACACATAAGGATGCTGTACAAAACAAAACAAAACAAAAGTTATAAAAAATATGAAATATGTCACTTGCGGGTCTATTTGACAAAAAAAGGTCAATTCTTGACTTTCAGGTCAAACTAACATGATTTCAGATTAGGATTTGACTGAGATCTTTATATTTCCTTAAGATGTTTGATAACTACATTAATTATTGTAGTGTCACACTTCTAAGAAGTGAAAATAACATTAAACTTGAAAGCTAAAAGGATTGACCTTTGAGGCCAAACTAAGAAGTTTGCAAATTCATATTCTAATCACTAAAATCTTGACAAAATCTAAGACGTTTAAGATAACAACATTGAACAATATAACATTTACCACAATGACCAAATAAAAATGATTTCATATATAAAGCTCGCGTCAAATTCGAACTTGCAAAGCTCTACCGTTGTCTAATTAAGCAAAAGAAACTTCACCTGAGAGCAAGAACTCCACGCTTTGAATAACTCCCCTGTCAAAAGCATGGGAGGAATCAGAAAAGGCAAACCCACAACAGTTGAGCAAAATAGCATCTCCATCTGCGCAAGAAAACCAAAATTTCCATAAAATAAATAAAAATAGTGACCTTTACTCATTCACAGGTAACATATCAACTGACAAGTCAAGTTCAATTTACCTGTGTTGTATCAGGATTCATGGTAAATATAGCTTCTTGAAAATTCCCAAGAAATGAATCCATGATCAAAGCACCAGAAACCATCACCACACCAAGAATGCTAAAATTTGGGGAAGTATTTGCATCCGCAAGTGTGAATAGTATCAAACCAACAACCAAAAGTACTGCGGAAACATATTCATGAGGAGGGTATTTTCGTCTCAACCCAGGAATAAACGCTCCCATGATCATCACTGGAAGAACCTGACAATTTTTTGTTCAAAAATTCAACCAAAAAACAATATTGCGAACACAAATAATATGCAACAGATAGCAAAGGAATCTGTGACACCATACTTTATTATCCACGACACATGATCAGGGTGGTATTGTAAAAACAAAACTAACAGCCTAAGTTCACTCTTCACGACGTTGAGAGGTATCATACATGTAACAATTCATGATCATCATCAAGATTTGAAATACATAAAAAAAGAACGCAAATTTTGGGGTGGTGATGCACAAGCATACATTGGATGGAACAAATCAAGAATTGGAATTTATGTTGTGTTGTGCATCTTTGAGGTGGTACGTTACAATGACACAAAATCTACAAGGATGTTGGACATCAATATCAAGACTTCATAGTTCCAAGACAATTTCAAGGAGGCATGGTACAACAAAATAATGCACGATGAACTTGCACAAGTGTACAACCAATCATTGCACAAAAGAAATTAAGATTTCACCTTGGTGGATTTGAACATGAGTTGAGCAGGGTAATTTAGGAAAGCCAAAGACCCTTTGGTGAGACCATGAGAACCCATAAGAACTGCTGAAAGCTTAACATACGTCTTCCATGGATTCACCATCTGTTTTGTGGTGAACCCTTGCAAATAAATCAAAGCAATGTAGACCCATCCTTGAACGAATGTAAAATACCAGCCATAACTACACAAAATAAAAGTTCAAAAAAAGTCAACATTTTTAAGCAAATTCACGACATAATTGATACGTTAAAGAGAGCTCAAATTCAAGATTTGATATAGATAACTGACCTGAATTTGAGCCTATTATATACATATTCCTGAAAAAAGAAACATGAACGTAATTTGTTAGCAATAATCAACACAAAAGTAACCTATACCGCTACTCACAATACAGAAGTCCATGTTTGACTTTTGAAGGTCAAATGGAAACGACAATTGCGATCATATGCAACAAAAAAATAATACCCATGTTGAGCTATATGAAAGATTATTAAATACACAGATTCTAAGGATCATAAAACTAAAGAAATTATGCAGAATATGAAGATACATAGCACCAAGTTTAAGACTTTGAATCTTTAAACTCAAGAAAGATTGTACCATATTAAAACTAATTTGTACATCATTAAAGTAAAAGATCAGAAAGCACAAGGTACCGCAACACACAATAGCTTTAAATAGCATACAAAACAACTTTCAGTGGTTTACAAATTACAAATAAATTCCCATTCTTTTCCTCCATGACACATAAATGCAGTAAATAACTAGTAAAACTTATTAAATTAACAATAATTCATACTCAAACAAAGATGATGATATCATCCAAAACTTTCAACAAACAAACCTTTGCACATATTATTCCTTGATGCCAGATTGAGATAAGAATAATCTTATTAAGTTGAGTAGGACCCATTTGGATTTTATCAAAAACTTCAAGGCGGCTCATCAAGTACATAAAATCTTTTAATAAAATTACAGATAAAAAGCAACATATTTAGAAGAAAGTAAGAGATTAAGATTAAAAAAGATTCAATAAAGCCTAAAAATATCCAAATATATGCAGGAAAATTGCACAAAAGTATTGCATGCAAGCCATAAACATCATCAAAAACAATCTAAACACCATAAAAATTTATTTAGTTATTTACTTAATTTATTTAAATAAGATATGTAGCTTCTGCAGAAGAAAAACCCAAATTCTTTATTTAAAAAAATCAGTTAATCTGTCATGGGTTTTTCAAGAACATCAACATTCTTGACCAAGCCCTGAAGAAACACTCAATCCTTGAATATGTCATCAAATCAAATATATGTTTTTCAAGAAGACCCAATTCAAGAAAAATACCAGCAAGTTATGGGTTTATAAAAAACACCAGTTTCTTGAATAATCTTGAGAAATCAAAGATTCAGACATGAGTTAATTAAATTATGACATCTAGCTAACAAAAACACATTTTTTACACGATGAAACCCAAAACATTTCACAAACGCATCAAGGGTATTGACAGAATTACCTCACAGACACCATTAACAAGATACCCAAAGAAAAAGCCCGAAGAACAAATGAGAAACTGCTGCCATTTTGGTCGATCAGATAGAGAAATACCAAACAGAGATCGAGACTGTTCTTCGTTGTTCTTCATTCTCCTCACAACACTTCTTGAAGATTAAGATTAAGATGAAGATGAAGGATTGATGATGATTTCATATATAGAATTCGATCATAAAGTGAGATTTATGCATGTTCAGTTGACTTTAGAGAGATAAAGAATTGATTAAAGGGAGCGTATCGGCTCAATCACGTTAAACATGTATCGAGAACACATGAAAAATAAAGGGTTTAATGTTATATGTTAAGTTAGAGAGAGAAAGCTTGAATACGGTTTTTGTAGAGGAAGCCAACTCATTACTCACGATGGAGGAGGAGAGGGGTGGGTAAATTAGGAGACTTTGACTATGTACGAATATGATATATTCTTTTCCCTTTAGATATTTCTTAGGATATATTTTCCTTTAGAAAGAACAATTTTTCTTTAAAAAAATAATAATAATTGGACAGAAAAAAAGATAATTATTAAAAATGAAATATAATATAACTTCATATTTTCTATTTTAATTTAAATATAAATTCGGTGATAGGTATTAAGGTTTAATAAAAATAACCATTATCTCGTAATAAATAATAATATATATTTAACATTCTTATTTGTAATTAGATTTTTTATCCAACTTTTAACAATGGATCGAATCCAAACATGACTGTTTTTACAGTTTTTTCTCTTGTTGATTTTGTTTATCCTCCTGCTCACATTTTATTGTTTGCCTGAGGAATTTTGAACGATTCTTCATACCTCTTCGCTTACAACTTTCATTCTTCTTAACGTATATGTTAACATGAGTATCAAACAACAACAAAATAAACTGTTTATAAATATGCTCTTAGTGTTTGTAAGTAAAAGTTACAAGAACAAGTAAGATATTTACTATTTTATTTTGTTTTAGAAAAATTACTTTTTTAATGGTTAATTGGATAACTGACAGATCATTACCCCCACCCAATAATCTTAATTACTCAAGTATGGAATATTAAATCCGAATATAAGATGACCCTTAGAAAAATACTCACCATAGGTGAGAAAACCTCTTACCTCAACTTGAATGAAAAAACATATACTTATTTGATTGAAGTCTTGAAGTACATCATCATAATTATTTTTTAAAAAATTAGTTTTGAATAATTACTAACCTTGATATACATACCTAATCTAATTGGTTATAATTTTGATCATATTCTTAAAGATACTTGATATTATAAATTAATCAAAGTAAACCCTTAACAAATTTCATTGAATAGTTCTAGCGATAAAAAGAAATAAATTATAATATTAAAAAAAAGAAGAAAAACAAAAAAAACAACGGCCCACGTGGGCCATTAATGCAATCGTCGGATAATAAATGTACAAGCGAGGATGCATAAGTTACAAGCAGGAAACGGTCGTATATTCCCGAGGTGGTACCGCGTTTGAAGCAAAGGATTGTTGGACACGTGGCGAAAGATAGAGCAAGGTATTTCAGCAGTAAGAAGTGGTCTGGAAGTAATCAGTAATCACTTTACTTTTGTTTTTTCTCTAAACTTAATCATTTATACTCTTGTGGTCCAACAAAAATACATAAAATTTCCAAATACTGCAATTTTATTTCTTTTAACAGGTGATAAAATTTTATTTCTAATTCATTTTCTTACCTTTTAACTATTAGTTTATATATTATATGGTTGAATAAATAAAATATATTAAAATTATTAATTTTATAA
This sequence comes from Flaveria bidentis, assembly GCA_018326385.1. Taxonomy (NCBI): domain Eukaryota; kingdom Viridiplantae; phylum Streptophyta; class Magnoliopsida; order Asterales; family Asteraceae; genus Flaveria; species Flaveria bidentis. Next base: position 19,624 of record BJCM01080227.1, read on the forward strand.
ATATTTTATTTTCTAGATGTTATAAGTCATTGGTGAAATGAAAATATAATAAATATTTAAAAGTTATAACACATAATGAAATTAAAAATTATTACTCTGTATTTAAAATAAAATATTTCAAAAATCATATAATTTAGTAGTATTAAAAAGTTATTAAAATAAAAACATTAGTATTTTGATGTTTAATAGTTTAGTTTGTTTATTTAAAATAATTATAATTAATATGAGAAAGACAAGAAACACAAATATAAAAATATTTTTTTAACATATTTTAGCTAATAAAAAGTCAAATTGATTGTTTTTTATAATTTTTATATTTGTTATGAGAGAGACAGAGAAATAATGTTATCAATACTTAAGGTTTTAAAAATGACACGGTCTTAAAAAACCTTATTTTATGTTATGGATTATTTTTTTAATATTAACATCAATACTTAAGGTTTTTAAAACACTTGTAATCATGTTATCAATACTTAAGGTTTTAAATCACTTCTAATCATGTTTGAACGGGGATGGTCATTAAAAAGTTTTTTATTTTTATTACTGAAGTACTTATTGCACCCATTTCTAATTCTTTTCACTTTTACCATGTTTTTTGATATCTCATATCTCCCGTTGAATTTTTTTATTCATGCCATCTTTTTCTCACACAAAAGTTTCTTTCAGATACGAATCTTAATTAACCATATATATACATACATACATATATATAGCCTTTTAATTAAATAATGATTATAATTATATATCATAGAGTAAATTACCATTTACATCCCTAATGTTTTTTTTATTTTAACCGTTTGCATCCCTGTTGTTTCAAAATTGTCACCCGGCCCCTAACGTTTTATTTTATCTCCATTTGAGTCTCCGTCGTTTCATTTTTATCTCTATTTGAGTTCAGATGACTAACACTGTTAGTTTTTCTGTTAAATTTATTAATAAAAAGACTAAACTACCCCTAAAATTAAATATAAAAAAAACTTTTTGAACCAATCCTACATCATCGTCTTCATTCACCAAAACACACACACACACACCCTAGTCCCTCCCTCCCTCTCTCTCTCTCTCCACCACATCTGCACATCGGTATTTACCACCACCACAACTCCATCACCACCACAATAATCATCCATCACCACCAAACCAATTTCAAAACTTAATACTGCAGGCATCTCTACTAAACTAAATTTAATAATTTTCAAAAGCCATTTAAGTTTGAAAACTACCTTCACTGCATATACACACCTGAACATAGTAATTAATATGCAAGAAAGATACACATACATAGCAAGAAAAATATACGTACATACATACATGGACATTATAAATTAAGGAAGGAATGAAGATGAAGAAAAAGAACAATAAACTTTCCTCCATACACAGTACATAGTTGAACATCATAAATTAAATATTAATATGCAAGAAACAAACATATACAAGGTCGAATTGAACAACGATTTTAGATTATAGTAAGAAATTTGCCTCCATCTTCAGTTTTGGGATAGGGTTCGGGTTACCCAATTTCACTCGAGAAAACCGACCTGAACACTACTCCATAGCCCGATCCCTATCCCCACCATCACAACCGCCAATCACCACAACAACAACCCCATCCCGATCTGCTTCACCCTTTCACGGTTAGATCTTCAAAGACACTAAAATCACATCACAATTAACCACTGCCCCGTTAGACACTGAAATCGCACTGCCACCATCATTGTCGCCGCACACAACGGTTTATGTTGCTGGAATCACGTCGTCACCGTTAGAACCTTTGTCGGGAGGATGTGTCGCCGCACGCAACGGTTTATGTTGCTGGAATTGCGTCGTCGCCGTTAGAACCTTTGTCGGGAGGATGTGTCGCCGCACGCAACGGTTTATGTTGCTGGAATCGCCGTCACTGTTAGAACCTTTGTCGGGAGGATGAAATCTTCGATCAATGTTGTTTGGGTGTGTGTGTGGAGGGGGTGGGGGTGATGTTGCTGATGAGATGAGAAAGGGCTTCCAGGTTCGGGTGGGGGTGGGTTTTAATGAAGTACCGACCAAGGGTATTTTTTTCACTTTAAAAAAACTAACGGTTAAATTTAACGACGTTAGTGTTAAGGGCTCAAATAGTGACAAAAATAAAACGTTAGGGGCCGGATGACAATTTTAAAACAACAGGGATGCAAACTGTTAAAATAAGAAAATATTAAGGATGCAAATGATAATTTACTCTATATCATAAATTACTTATGACAATATTATAAAAGGCATAATTGAAATTTATGTTACGAAAATATCATTCGAGTAGCCACTATTTACTTTACGGTTCACACACATCATCACGAAACATGTCTTTGAGCGATGAATACTCATATTAAGTTGTATCTAATATGTACGTCCAAATCACGTATTATTAAAAAATGATGTATCTTTATTTCTCAAGTCAATTTATATTTTATATTTTTTTTATAAACATTTTTAAGTCCGTGAGGACACATTCAGCTTTGAGGTGAGAATAGTGCCGGTGTCCTTGGGTATGCCGCCACCAACCATGCGGCATATCCTGGTGTCATTTGTTCATATCCTGTGCACACTGTCCCGAAACTGTGGATCATTTGTTCATATCCTGCTACTTTGCCCAAATGGCTTGGGCTTTTATATCCTCCTGGTGTGATCTCTCACCAATATTCGCCTTCCATACCAAGGATATTTTGGAGATACATAAATCGGTCAAATCTCCGAAATCTGAAGTGGTTTACGCGGTGGTCATAACAACACTATGGTGTATCTGGAAGATGAGGAATAATGTCATATT